>VZTT01045929.1:68294-79595 GCA_013400855.1 Buphagus erythrorhynchus | reverse complement strand
CAGGGTATCCATCCCTGCGGGCAGCTGCAGGCGATGCTCAGGAAAGCAGCTGGCTGTAAGCTCCACTCCTCCGCTCTGGAGCACGTGGATTTCTGCTGAGCAGTGGGAGTCTGAAAAGGCTGGGATGGTGGTAGGAAAGGCTGCTAAAAGTCTCATTTCTCTCACTTCCCCCCCGGGTTCAACGTCGTGGGGGAAGGGAGCTTGCCCCGCTTTCTCCCTGCGGGGGAATAGCCCTCTTTATTCTGGCAAGTGTGTGCAGACGGTGTCGAAGTCAAGGTCAGACTCAGTAAATACTGCGATCATTTTACAGTTTGGTTTTCTTTTTATAGTTTGGTTTTATTTTTCTGCTGTTTTTCCCTTTCCCCACCCCCCCCTTCTGAAAATGTGTGTGGGACTCCAGAGAAAGGGCTGGGAGTTTCTCAACTGCTCTGCGTGTTGAGTCAGTACAAAAAAACAAAGAGGGGCTGAGAAAGGGTTTTGACAAAAGGAAAAGAGACAGGAACCAGACTCAGTGCAGTTTTCCATGCTGGTTTTAATCTCATTTAGAGGCATGTGCTGGTTTTTAACTCTTAAGATGCATCTTCAGAGTACAGTAAAAAGGACTGTTGTGTTTTCTGCAGAACAAGCTACATCTTCAGCTGAAATGCTGACTTGTACTTCAGCATCCTGGTAAGAGACAGCCGTGGCAGGCCATGACAAAAGTACAGGCATAGTAGACAAGTGATCTGTTTGCTTTCTGAGAAATGAGATACTCCCAAGCTGCCAAAATACAGTTGTGCTGGCTGGTTTTACAGTAGTGGTGGGGAGAGGGAAGGTGGATTGTTCTGAACTGCTAGAAACGGAGCTTTTGCATTTGACAACATTGGGACATTTGCAGAACTTGCCAACACAAGTTACTGTCTTTTTCTTTACACCAGAACTGAACTGGAGGTGTGGTGGGAAAATGATGGTTCACAACCAAAGTTAATTCAATTCATAGCCCTGCATCTGCAGGTGTTGTGTGCAGAAGACATTGATTGTTGGGTTCCAGTTCAATAAATAGCAGATTGTAAGAGCTGAAACAAGGGATGCTGGACTCCAGACTGGCTCTTTAAAATTCTGTTTATTGTATCCAGATGATACAGCAATTCATGGGTTGTGGGTGAAAGAGCCTGGCCTACACCTGTCAGCCATAGCTGTAGGCTTGTCTGAAGGCAACTCTAGTTCTGGTTACAATGCATTATATACTTTTCTTTGCAGAGCATCTTAATACATAACAGCCAATCAATACCTTTACTATTACCTACTGCCTATCATAACTACTAGCATTACTATATTCATGTAATTTTCCAATCACAAAAAGTTAGTATGTTATAGTGTTATAGTTTAAGCTAGAAGTTTTTTTTCAGTTTTCTTGCAGTGGAAAATTCTGAGACCTTTTTTCTACTTGCACTGTGGCATTCTTCTTTGCCTGTGAAATCTTTTTGCTTGGTAAAAACATCTTCTGATTGAGGTGGATTTATCCTTTGCTCTGAGCTATAAAAACCCCTTCCAACTCACATACTAACATAGCCTTTGCCTTCTTAGTTATCCAGCAAGACTGGCTCAGCAGTTCTTTTCTTCTATATCAAAACTTGCTTTCATTTCTATTCCTTCTTCAGATTCTACATTCAAAGATCTTTCTGTTATACATACATATCTGTGAGACTTTCTTATCAAACTTTTATCCATCCTAACAGCAGATAAAAGAGTCTTCCAGGGATGTGTCAGGCTATGGCAGTATCCTGGGCCCAATTTTTACCTGTCTGTTGAACCATCAGGGTTTTGGTGGGGGAGGAGAATGCAGCAGCCACCCCATGCAACAGCGGTTGCTCCTGTGAAGTGTTAGATTATATCTGAGCTCCTCATGTTCAAGGCAGATAAATACCAAAACAAGTGGGAAGGGCTCAGGAAGAATAAGATAGAATGTGATGGTCTGTAGTAACTGAGATACCTACTAAAGTTTCCCATGCTGTACATCAAAAATAAAGAAAAAAAAGTTGAGCATGAAGAAAGCTTTTATTACTGGAAACATGCAAACCCTGCATTTTCTATCAGTACATTTGGTAGTGTCTGTCTTGCCTGGGTTTGAATTTGCTTCTGTTGTCGCTTAATGTGCAGGAACAAAAAGTAAGAGAAAACATGTATTTTGATTTTAACCATTTTGTTGTTTATTATTTATCTCGACAGGCCAGAAGGCTACAGATCTCTTTTTCTGTAGAGGCTGTGCTGTTCTTTGAAAGATAAGTTGGAGCCTATCTCTGTTCTGTTTTTACAGGCAGATGTAGGCAAGTTCTGCCCAGTCTGTGAAGGTCTGAACAGCAGCCAGAGCTGGGCTGGGTGGCCGCAGAGAGGGGGGTGAGGTGAGGCTGTGTGGGTGCCCAATCTCCCTGGTGCAGAACTGGCTCCTGTGCAAGTAGGTGTGAGGAGGTGGTAGGAGTCTGGGGTGTTGTGTAGGAAAACAATATGGGCTTGTTTAGGTCACTGTAAATATCATTTAATGTATCCCTGGAAATGTTCAAGGTCAGGTCAGATGAGGCTCTGAGCAACCTGATATAGTTGAAGGTGTCCCTGCTCATTGCAGCAGGATTGGACTAGATGATCTTCAAAGGTCCCTTTCAATCCAAACAATTCTATTATTCTGTGATTCTATGAAATAAATACCTTTTTTAAAAAGATTTAGAATTGTGAGAACTGGAGTTTAACCTGTTGAGCAGAGGGATGAAAAACAGGTGATGTAATTGATAGTAAATGTGAGTAAAGAAAGAGTTCTGTGCCTCCCTGCCTGACTTGGCTACTGGGTAGGTGAGTTCACACACATCAGCGATCAGAAGAAATGTGCATGGCCTTATTTCCATGCCTCAGGGAGGTGCATGAGTAAACATACTTTGGGCATTGCCACAGCTATCTTGGATGTCCTTGGCAGAAAAGCAAGGTGGGAGGATATTTGAGCTGATGAGATTAAAACTAGTTCACATATGCCTACCCCAAACTATGATAGAACGTGAATGGTAGAGGTGTAAAATGAAGGAGCGTATCCCAGGAGACATGGGATAGTTCTTCTATCTCTCTTTGGTTCTTGTTTGCACAATTTTTCACTTTCCAAAGACTTTAGTTGGCACCACACAGCTAGCAGTGCTATGTAAAATGAAATTGGCACTGGGTAAAAACAAGGTTATATCTATTGCTGTCCATCTGCAGAGCATAAGAACATGCAGCATCCAAAATATGAATAGAAAAAATTATTCCGTTTCAATTCAATTATTTCTTTTCAATTACTCAAAACAATGGATTTCTCTTGTTACTCATTACTGAATATAGTTGTGCCTTATTTTCTTCAATAAATTTATGTAATTATGAACTCTAAGCAGCTACAGTCTTGGGGAAAGAAGAAGTGGAGAAGATTACATGAATTATTTCTCCTGCATAGTGTGATTCTAACACATGCAGGTCTCTTGTGGCTTTGTATTTGGAAGTGCCCATGCCCTAGTAATTCTGTGGCAGTTGGATTTAAGAATAGAAGGTCTTTGTGATGGGAGAGTCTCCTTAGTCTTTTTAAAAGGGATAGCAGCATACACATTAGCTGCCTACATACATTGTCTCTGTGGGTGTGTGGCATGATTACAATATTCAGGTGTCCTTCCTGGCAAAATAGTAATAAAAACAACATTTTTGATTGTCTTTCATGCAAAGCCAGGGCTGGCTGCTCTGGAGATGATGAGCAGTCAGTTCCAACCTTATGTAAGGTGAACAGTCCATGGAAGTGACTGCTTGCTGTCCTGATTGTTGGTCAGTTTGGAGGGATCAGGGGCTACAAGTCAAGGACTTCTCCTCACACCCTCACCTCCAGTGAAAGTGAAAACTTGCTTCTGTCAGTGCTTAAGACCTCAGGACTGCTGATTATTGCTGCTTGTTTTTTAAATGCCTGTATCATGGAAGGCTCTGCTTCCTCTCAGTGCTGTGCAGCCTCCAGTTTACCAGGTGTTCCTTTTTAATCAGGGCAGTCAATTGCCTTACTGTTTATAAAAGGCTTTGAGTGAGGAAGTAATCAGCACTGTCTATTATAGCAAGAATAGGATTTGCAATCAAACAGTGACATGACTAATGTCGTTGAAACATTATTGCATTGGCAGCTTCATATTCTCAGGCCACATGCCCCAAATTTGGTATGGAGCAAAAGAGTGTGGTACATCATGTGGCACAGGTAATGCAAGGTTAAGTTGCCAGTTTGCTGTAGAGCAAGCCCAGATACTAAAATAAGTGGGGTCTTTGTCCACCAGCTCCAGTTAACTCAGACATCTTGCTGTTGTCCTGAAGCTCGCCCCCAGTGGCAAGCAGGTATGTGAGCAATTCAGGCAAAACTGGGTGCTGAGAAACATCAGAGAAACTCCTCCCTGAAGAAGGATCTCCTGAGCTGAAGGGAAAGCTATTTTGAGCAGCAAATGTAGGAACATTCCAGGAAACTACTCCTATTTAAACTAATATCTAATTATAACTCCCAATTCCTTTCACTTCCCTCAGCAATACTTTCTCTTCTAACTTTTAGTAAGGTTACAGGATAATTCAGGTTAGAAATCATGTATCAACAATTATGATCTCTCATAAATGCCTATTGTATAGGGTGGAGACCTTGCCCCTTTATTGAATTCTTGATTGTGTAAAAGGAGACAAGGAAACTCCACCCAGGATACAATACTTTCTAAACATAGTATGATTTTATCTTTCCCTTCCTCCAGGATTTATACATAATTTCATTTCTTCTGTAAATTTCCAAGCAATCAGCCAGTTATTTTAGAGAAAAAGGGAGTTTAACACTGAGGGAGATCAGTTATTATGGCTGGAAATGATTCATGAATTGGAGTGTCAGATCCATTTTCCCAAATGACGTATAGCATTAGGGCCAGTCTTGGAAGATGTTACAGTCCCAAATGGGGGGGCAAGAAAGTTAAATACGTGCAGAAAGAAGTGTGGAACATTCACTCCCTGTGTTGCTGCAGACACCAGCCAGCATGAGACCACCCTGAAGCTTTTGTGGCTTCAAACCAAAGTGCTGAGTCAAAGTGCAGTAGAACATGATTGTCCTCCTGACATTTCTCATATCAGTTAGACATCCATCACTTCTCCATAGAAGGAGTGCTATTCTCAGAGTGAAAGATTCAGCTAGGGATGGTTTCCAGAGAGTTACATTTCAGATGTGGATAAAGATTAATAACAAATGTCAGGTCTCTTAGAAGAGTCCAGATGCAGATGTGATCTTTAGAAGCTGAGATGTCTTTTACTTGAGAATTTTGTTTGTTTCCAGTTGGTGAGTATACTTTGGGAAGTTTGTCACAATAGAAGTATCAGTTACCTGGGACAGTAACAAAGGACTTCTTGATGTAATTACTTTACAGTTCCCTAAAGCTTCTAAATATTTTTTCCACAAACATGTTGGGCACACTAAAAGCTGTATTTGCTGCATTCATATTCCATAACCCACTTCTGGTTCCAGGGTAGAGTAGAGCAATTCTGCAGAATCAAGGAAGACAGAAGGGATTTCAGTTTTAAAGCAGAGCTTTAAACTCAGTGCTTAAACAGTTACTCGATTACCTTTTATGTGTTTTCTATCTACTTTGCATGTGTCTTCTCCATGTATTCTGGCACTTGGCTTCTGTTGTGGTTTAGGAATGGTATTCTCCAACTTAGTGTTCCCACTGAAACCACCCCAAATGATGCATTGCTCTCTCAATCCTCTCTCTCCTTACCCATGGGTGGCTGGAGAGGAGAATTGGAGAAACAAAAAATAAAGATGTGTTGAGCTAAGAACAATTTACTGGAAACAGCAATGAGAAACAATTTACTGGAAAGAGGAAGAAAACAAAGGGTAACAGCAACAATATTAATAGAAAAATGTACAAGACAGGCAAGTGATTCATATGCTACTGCAAAACTTTGCCCTGGTCTGGCTGGAAGCAGGACAGTTTCCTTCTGCCCAGGTTCTGGGCCTGAAAGGGTAACATGGAAGTAACATGTAGTGTCCTGTTATTATATGAGCACATTTCTAGTTATTTGTTTTTGGGTGAAGATTGAAAGTTGGGGTCATTATCTCAATTTACCTCTAATGCATGCATTGGGTGAAGAGTTTGAGGCCTCTCTCATGGTTCAAAGAGAGATTGAGACAGACATGGTGGTACCCTTCTGTATAGGATCCTGAATGAGGTTTGTTCCATAGTAACATAGGGCAATTTGGGTTGGAAGAGAGTGTTGAAGGTCCTCTAATACAGCCCCCAGAGCAGGTATATCCTCAACTACATCAGGTTGCTCAGAGCCCCTGACCCTGAATGTTTCCAACCTGACCTTGAATGTTTCCAGGGATGGGTTATTCACCACCTCTCTGGGCAGCCTGTGCCAGTGTTTCACCACCCTCATCATAAAAAAATTCTCCCATACATCTAGCCTGAATCTACTTTCTTTTATTTTAAACCTATTACCCCTTGTCCTATCACTACAGGCCTTATAAATTGTCTGCCTCTGTCTTTCTTATAAGCCCCCTTTAAGCAGAGGCCACAATAAGGTCACTCCAAAGCTTTGTCTTCTCTAGACTGAACAGTCCCAACTCTCTCTTGTTGATAGCATTATATATTAATTATTTGAAGGCTAAATAGAAGAACTTAGTAATTATGTAAAGTAAAACATTACCAGCGAAGGTTAATCCATAAACAATAGGACAAAAAGCACTGAGAAGAAACAATACCTCTAGAGATTGATACAGGGCACATTTTTGAGTCACCAGGGTGGATACTTAGGCACAAAAATGTATGCCTGTTTTGCTAATCATGTATATGCCTGCTGTAATGTGTGTCCTGAGTGCTGAGGTAAAGGCTACCCACAGGATTTCTACTGTGTAGGGATTTGGTGCTTTGTGGAACAAATCACTGTTATCATCTTGTGGCTCCACGAGGTGCAGATGACAGCTGCAAAAGTGATGCAGGGCAGCTTGTGTTGTGGAACATGTTTGGGTAACTCATCTCTGTTTTGATGGTCAAACTAAGGCAGAAATAGCAGAAGATGGCTCTAAGAAGAGGCTTTATGGACTCAGGCACAAAAAGCTCTTCATGCAAGAAAGACTAAGTAGATTGGCACTGTTTAGAGACAGTAAGAATAGAGAAATAGAATTCTCTGAAAAAAAAAATGTGATGGGAAAAGGCAACCTAGATTCCTCTGCTTATTTTTCCCTGTTACAAAAATTTGATCAATGAAACTGGAAGTCCAAGAGCAAAACAGCTGTAAGGTATGCTCTGTACAACATCATAGCCTAGAAATTCATCATCACATGCTGCCATTATCTTAGCCAATGTTCCAGAAGAATAAGAAATAGAGGCAAATAATTGAATATTGAGGAGCAAGCAACTGTATCTAATACCTCCACTTGTTTTACTTAGTAAGCTGTGTAATGACTCGTGACCAAACTTAACTCTCTGGCAGTAGAAAATAATTTTTTTCTAGCAGCTTAAACAGCTTACATGAAGGGAAAGAAGTACATCTCCACAGCTGTTTGGGAAGCTGTTCCCATTTGGGTGGGAGCCTGAAAACTCCCATTAACTCTCACTTTTAATGTCTGGCTTCTCAGTGTATGGAACACTTGTAAAATGGAAAAACTTAGCATGCATTCTAAAACAAATCTGAAATTTATCTGGCACTTGGGCGTCCCTCTCCACACATCATCAAGCACAGGAGGAGCTGTACAGAGGGAGGTGGTTAGCACATGAGCTTGAGTCACAAAAGATAAGCATTCCTATAGCAGCCACCTTTGAAGGAAGGGGAGGATGGAGGTTCTCCAGGAACAGCTTAGCAGTGCCTGCTGTAGCTAGAAGCAACTCAGTTTTGTCCATGACTTGTTACTTTTTGTAAGTCAGAAAGTTAGTACAGAGCTACATTATGCAGTATTTCAATTAATGTATGGATTGAGCACTGACAAAATCTGTATTTCAGTTGACTTTTTTTAAATTAGAATTTCAATTTGATGTTGTCATTGAGAGCAAATGATTTGGATAGAAACTTCCATACTTGCAGGTCAGATTGTTTATCTACTATTCAGTGCTGAGTGGGTGGGATATTAAATCTAGGTGGTAACAGCCTAAAGTTTAGCATGGTCTCAAGAAAAAAAAAAAAGTAATATGGAGTATGTGATGCAACTTTCAAAGCTGTGTTTCTCAATGTCTTCAATTTGTAGGCTGTCTTAACATTTCCTTGCTGGAAACTTGGACCCCCTGCATCAGGGAAGGGGGTGAATTTGATGTAGGCTTGCTTTCCTCAGTGACTTCTGATAGATGCTGTAGAAACTGGCTGCCCCTATAACAGAGCAGATGAGAGGTTTAGGACTCTGGCCTGATAGAATCAGTGAGCTGTGAGGGATGGTAATAAGAGTGATGGGACAGGTTCATTAGCAAAAAGGAGTTTGTGTGCTTGAGTACCAGAATGGAGGTGTCTGATTTTTCAATGATGTGCAACTTGTGATACACAAAATTGAGGGAGAACTGAAGAGGAGGAAGGTGGTGGGCAGATGTCACCTTGCTCAACAGAGCTGCTGTATTATACCAACAAACTAATACCAAAAAAAGTGACCCTAAAAGCATATTATGGAGAATATATTAGATATATGTCCACAATGAACTTCGGTCAGGAAAAAGTCAACCCAACTCCAGACTGTGTTCAAAAGATTTAAGGTACTGCATGAAATTGTAATGGCTTTCTTATGTGCTTTGGATAGTGACATTATTTTAGGCTGCTATATTATGCCAGTGCTATTGAGGAAACTGGAGAGACCTCCAAGAACAGCCTAAAGCATGAGAGTGAGCTGGGTAATCACCTTAGGAAAAAGCTCTGAGAGCAGTGTGTGCAAACTGACAGCTCTATTATGAGGAAAGGGCATCATTACAAACAGCAGAAGAGAATATGTTAATACAGCAGAGAATGACTGATTTTAGTTGTTGGGATCAAGCAGTGGGAGGAAGTTGAGAAATCTAATGTTAATAACAGGAAACACTTTCTAGGCATAGGATCTGTCTGGGTTTCTGAAGTGTCTTACAAGGAAAATTATGGTAACTGGAATATTCAGAAATGAAGCTGATGTATCATTAATAAATATAAAAATCCATGCCACAGTAATTCTTTCTTTCCTTACCACTTGCTGTTTGTGAACATTTATTTGTCTAGAGCCAAATAAAGGTGCATTTTGAGATTTCTATGAATTTGTACTATAAAATGGATTAGAAGAATGTTTCAAAGTACTTGAAGAGATCGAAACTTTTAGTATCTTCATTCTCTTTAGGTGGTGCCCTGACTAGTACAGACAATTCTTGCATAGAGGGACAATCATTTGTATTTTTAATGTATCTCCTTGAAGGACTTATTTGTTGCTTACTCTGAGATTGGAATGGTAATGCAGTGCACTGAAAACTTAAAATGAAATTCAGTCAAACTGATTTCTGTTTTAAACTGACAAACGGATTGACTAACTTTAAATCATCTTGCTATTGAGAAAAGCAGTAAGGATCACAGTTTTCTTCAACCTTTGGTGAGTCCATAGCTTCCCAATGGGAGTGTCTGTTAGAGTTTGTTTCTGGATGGAAGTCATTAGTGGTTCACTTCATCCTGCTGCCAGGTAATGAGGGTGGTACTCTTGTGTTCTGTCCAGTGGCATACCAGGTACAGGGTATACCTTTTCTGTCTTCACTAATGTCTGCATCTAACAGACCTTTCCAATTTTTTAATGTGATTTCAGCTTCCAAACAATTTGCTGAAGAAGTGTTGAAAGTACACAATGACTACAGGAAGAAACACGGAGTCCCCCCATTAAAACTCTGCAAGAAGTTAAACAGAGGAGCCCAGCAGTGAGTTCAATCCTTTCTTTTCTGTAATGAGATTTCTGACACTTTTGTCTGTTAGGTTTGACTGTGTTTACTACAAGGATATTTGCCTTTTGACATGCTGCTAACCAGTGAAGACTTACTGAGTAGAAAGTGAGGGACTCTACTCTTTCATCCCCTCTTTTTCCTTCACATAGCAGTAACTGGTCACATGGACACTTCTGTGGTCACAACTGTATAAATCTTTCTTGGAGCCTTTTTCAGATGTGGACTACATCTGTCTGCATTGGTGGGTGTCCTCTGCAGAGGGCAATTGTCTAAAACATGCTTCACCACCACTTCTGTCAGATGAGGGATTGTCATCTGCAGGAGAATATCTACTCCTGCTGAAATAGTGAGAAAATAACTTTTTCATGGTGAGAAGTTGTGACTGATCTAACATCAGTGGAATCAGGAGGAAGTAATTTCAGATTCATTTATCTATCTCCCAGCCCCAAAAGTAAAAGTATTATATGTTCTCTCTTCTGTCAGGAAGGAAACATCTTGCCTCCAGTGTTGAAGACTGCACAACTTCTTCTCAGTCTAACATATAGTGAATCCATCTTCCTGCTCTCTGACTTGAATCTCTCTTACAGAAGTTTGAGTCCAATACTGCTTGTCCTCTTTACTGTAGTTACAATAACCAGATTAATTCTCTTCTCTTTACAGCAGTCTTTTTTAAAAAGTAGATTTAAAAATCTTCAGTTCTTTTTCATGCTGATCCTCACAATACAAAGAAGATAACTGAAGGAGTAAATGCTGATTAAACTATTTAGAAGATAAATTATACTAAATGATGGGCAGTTTGATCCCTACTCTAGACATAAAATCTCCTCCCATTAGCTTTCTACTGTAACCACGCAGATTTCTCTGTGCTGGGTCACTGGGAGACAGAGATGCTGTAGTCTTTCCAAAACCTGATTTATTGTCCCAGCATGATGGGACACAGATGTCACACAGATGAACTGGCTCCTGACTCCTAGATTTCTCCCAGGTGTTGTGCTGTACAACACACCATATAAATGGCATGTGGACATGACCTCTGGCAGCAAGAAAAATCTTTCTTTTTTTTTTTTTTCTCTTGAGACACCATTATAACCGGATATAGTATTCCTAAGATTTGGAATGCCAGTGACTCATTCACCAAACTTGTAATCTGCTGGGGCTTTCCTTCTGTTCGTCTAAAGGGGTTTTTTTTGTTTCTGTTTTTCATTCTCACAGTGAGGAAGAGATTTCATTGACTTGTCAATAGCACTTGTTGGGTCTCAGAAGTGCAACACTTGGTTTGAACAAGTCGGCTTGAATGAATAGTTCAGATTATTTTATCAAATATGCATTGCTCCACATTTATCTCTAAATGTGCTGTTGCCTTTACTGGGTATTTTTAGATCCTTCA
>VZTT01045929.1:45148-62864 GCA_013400855.1 Buphagus erythrorhynchus | reverse complement strand
CTTCACCTGCTTTGCTGGTGCTCCAGTTGCTGGCACCACAGATACAGGTCCCTGCAACCCCTGGTCTGGTACTGGTTGTTGGCATTCACACCCTCAACATTCACACAGAATGGAGTTCCTCACCCAGGAGGATAGCTAAAAATGACATTTAATGAGACAACAGCACAGCTGATGAGATGAGAGCAGGAGTAATGGCCAGGCAGGAGTAATCGCACCTGCTTACATGCAGTGGACATAATTTAGAGTGTTAGTTCTACATCTAGGCTGAGCCTACATGGTCACTCTTGACCTTCTGAGGAAGCCTGAGGCACAGTCAGTGTGGCCACGTTGCAAGCATGTAGCTTGTGTAAATAAAATTAAATCACTATGCTGGTTCTGGTCCTGGTCTTGGGCAAAACTGCAGTTGGACATCAGTTCAAGGATTGTTGCACCAAGTTTTCATGGGAAGAAGATTGTCCATCACGATTGAAACTCATTAGTGAATATCTAGTAAGCCTAGCTAAGCAGGTCATGAGTGAGCTATCTCTCACTGGGAGAAGGGTGGAGTCAAACTGCATTTCCTAAGTAAAAGTGTTGAAACTCTGAGTATGCTTTACAGCAGTGGAAAGAGGAAGGGTAATAAAAAACCCAGCAGAACATTTATGAATCACTTCCACAAGCAGAGCAACAGAAGAGAAGCTGCAGCTCTGACTGCAGGGCAGACCTCTGTGCTTCTTGAGAGGAGTAAACTTTATCATTTCTGGTCTGATCAGGAATGAGGGATGTGAGTAATTTCTTTTCTGTGTTTTTTTTCCTTCTGTCTGAAAAGCATTTTGAACAGCAATCAACTTCCTCTGTTCTGGGGGAACTTTGGGAGCAGGGGGAGATGTTTTCAATGAAACATTGAAAAGCAATCAAAACAGACCCTAAATATGACTGCATGATTTATTCCATAATACATTTAATTGGAAATACTGTGGTCAATTTTCTGAACCAGTAAATCTGAGGATGCAAGTTGCTGCTAAAGCAGGTGGGCTCAGTGCACTCCTGACCCTTATGCTGTTTTCTCTCAGAAAGCCGTGGGGTCACTGGGTTCAAAACAGGGGTTTTCCTTAGTCCCCTGTGTGCCAGCTGTCACTTTCAACGCTGTTTTGGCTTGTGTCCCAGCAGGGCATTGTTTACTGCTCCACAAAGGGCAAAGAATGAGAAGAAAAGTATTCCAGAGGAAAGAGAGACTGTTTAATCACTGGATACCTACCTGTCTTCTCATGTGGCAATATCTTCCACACTGGACTCCCCCTCACTTCCTGTGCCACGTGACAGATATAATTCATTCCCTTCACTTACAGGACACTTCTTTAACATGACGTCAAGACAGAGTTTGTCAAAAGTTGCCTAGTCCTTTGGTGACCTTCTCTTTTGCTGGAAAAAAGCCAGTCTTCATTTTCTTACACCTTATGGGGCCATGACTCTTAATTCAAGGATGATGACAGCAATACTATATAATGAAAGCTTGATCCTGCATGTGAAAAATAGAGAATAGTGATCAGCTTCTTGGGTTTAACTGCCTGGCTTCAGTCAGTTGAAAGCTTTCATCCTTGAAATCTGGGAATTAACACATGATACACTGTGCTGCCCAACTATGCTCACTCTCTTTCAGGTACAGGATTGAGGCAGTCTTACCTGATGCCATTGCTATCCCCCTTGAATTAAAAAGCAAACATTTTTTCAGTGATAGTATTCTTTAAATAAAAAGCAAATTAATTATGAAGGGGTAGTGTTTGCCAGAACTTCCATGTGCCCTGCAATACTTGCATTATGGAGATTTTAAGTTCTGTCACATGCAGCCTAGGCACACTTCTCAGAGCTACAGTAAGCAGAGTGGAGGTGACTTTCTCTTGAAATGCTGTTTATACTATATCACACTGATACATTAACAGAGGGAATAAAAGGCTGGCAGCAGTGAGAATGCAGTCCTACATCTGCTAAAATCGAGCTTATGTAGTATAGTCACTTCAGCACTTATACACAAAAAATATGTGGGCTTCATAAGGCCTGATATGTCAGTCACATTCTGTACTTCTGTTACACCCAGCTTACCACAAACCCATCTAAATCCTTCATAGCTTTGAAATCTAGAGTGGGACAGGATGATCTCATTGGTTTGTTGTATGGTTTTTTACTGTGTGCTTTTTCTTTTCCCCTTGTATTGCATAAAGGTCACTATTTGCACTTTCTTTTAGTCTTCATTTTAGCTTTAGCATGAGTAACAAACGAACAAATAGGTATATATTACATACTTAAACCATAATACAGGACTGCTGGGTTTGGTTTTTTGGTGCAAGGAGAGCAGGAAAAGAAGAAAGCAATTATTATTCCAGAAACTTTTAGTTCGGGAGGCAAGAGATATTTTGTTACCTTTTTATGTAGAAAAGATTTTTGACTCTACTAAGCACTGTTCCTAACAAGCAGTGTGACATGTAAGTTCATAATACTTCCAGTTCATAAAGCTCTCTAGAGATGGCATTTCATTGAATATTTGCTTATCAGCTAGGGCTCTGACAACCATCTTGCCAGGCTAACAGCATCATTCTTTTAGCTGACTTCAGTCATAACGAGCTGAAGTTTAAAGAAGTTAACACAACGTCTGACTTCTAGAAGTGCGCAAGTTTAAGACTTTTTGCTGCAAAATAGCAAAGCATGAGTCATTGCTCTTCTGCAGCCAACAGTCCACCAGGGACCAGCATTCTTCATGGTGGCAGGCTTAACAGCTTTGGCAGCTTGCTTTGAAACCTCCTGGCCTTGTGTGGATGATGCATCCTGGAATGCTAAGCAGAAATTTAATTATTGAGGTTGCTCAGGGAAAAACCTGACCCCTCTCATCCCCCTGGTGTTTGACACAAGAATTTCCTAACAACCAGTAATGGAAAAAAAGTAACATTTGACATTTGTCTGCACTGCATCTGCAGATTCTGGTCTGAGCTACATCCCTGGCCGTAGTCATCGTCCTTATACAGCAGTTGTCAGGGAAAGCCTTGGATGGGATGAGACAGTGCTGGACACACAAACTTCCTCACAAAAGCAGCTCCTGTATATTTGAGGTTTCTTCTGTAGTACCCTGGACTAGAGTGCCTCAAAATGTACCTTCACAATGGCTTTAGTGCTAGGTAGAAACCACTAAAAATAAATGCACTCAGAAATCTGAAATATTCAGTGCTGGTGAGAACATGGGAAACTAAAAGACATCAGAAATTTAATTTTTCTTTGGTTTACCTGGAGCTGGATGGGGTAAACATCCACAGGTGTGGCCTTTTGCTTAAAAAATGTGGCACACAGGCATTTCCAAACACATTTCAAGAGGAAGGAGCTGGTGAAAGCTATATGTATAAGCCCGATGACAAGAGCACTTATCCAAGATGAGGGAGATGTGTCTTCATTACCTTCCAAGCTGAAAGTTACAGAAGATCTTACTGGCCGGGCTGTAAGTGAGCTACACTTTTGTGTTTATGTCATGATTCTGCAGCACTTTTCTTTTTGTCTTTCAGGAAAAGATGTGGCTGACAGATGGTACAGTGAAATAAAAAATTACAGCTTTCAAAACCCAGGGTTTTCTTCTAGGACAGGTAAGTTCAGACTGGAAATTGTCTCTTCAAAAACTGAACTACTATTATGCTAAAAACTGACAAGTGTGTAAAAGACCCTGAGAAATTAGAAACTAAGCAAAATTTGTAGGGGTATTTTAATACTGAATTTTCCCTCCAACTTCAAAGTTTTGAACAGGCAACTTATTTTTAAAGCAAATTAATTTGTAAGAAATACTAAATTGGAATCATATAGGAGTCTTACTAAATGTACTGTGTTGTTGTTTACATTTACATATGACTTCTGCTGAATTATATCACTCCACTCACAGTGATCACCAGCTAAAATTTGGAGATTGGGAACAGGTTGTTGGCTGCATATTGACAATCTAGTGCAAAATGAATTTGAGAACTTTATTCCTCAAATAATGCTCAAGCAAGAGAGGTACCTGACCTTGTTTCAGATTAAGAAAATCACACTTTTCTCCCTGATTCTGGGGTTTGCCTATGCATAGAGGGAGCAACAATGTAGGGGTGGCTATTAAACTAGGCAGAAGAAGCTACAAAAACAGTGGGTTTTTGAAGAGTTGTACATGAAAGCACATGGGGGAGTATGAGGTGGTTAATACAAATGAATAATAGTCACTCCCAGAACTACTACTGTTCACACTGCAGGGAGTACAGACTGTGATGTCTTTGTCAAATTTTACATCAGATACTAATCAAACTATTTCTTTCATGATTCTCCTGCTACACGTTCTTATTTGGATATAGGTCATGGAAATGGGAATAGTGGTATGAAAACAGATCAGATTAGGGTTTTTCAAGACAAAATGCTAGAGGTAGGATTTCTTTTCATGTCCTTAGCTTGTTCTCATTTCAAAGAAGAAGTATGTATTGTTCTTTTTTCCCCCAGCACCTCACATGTTAAAGGGAATGTTACAGATTTAGTATCTAAAGGGAACATGTATGTTTCTTTCTTCAGGCCACTTCACAGCAATGGTTTGGAAGAACACAAAGAAGATGGGAGTTGGCAAAGCATCTGCTAGCGACGGCTCAACCTTTGTGGTGGCTAGATACGACCCAGCTGGAAATGTAGTAAATCCAGGCTATTATGAAGAAAATGTTCTTCCTCCAAGAAAATAACTTTGTTTTTTTTTAAGGTAGTCTTATTACTTAATGACAAGTGAACCTGGATTTGGACCTAACAGTGTTTGAAATGAAGCCCAATTAAATGAAATCTCCTGTTTGATACTGCTGTTCATGTCTCATTGTGGAGGAAGCAATTACATGTTGCTTGAGTCAATCTGCACATCAGGTCCCTCTTGTTTCTGAGGGAACCTCAATTTATTTGAGGATGAACTATATGCAGCATTTCTATAAAAGGGATAAAATGGGTAAGATTTTTTTAATTGTTTGCATGAACTCTGTGTCAGCATGTGAGTAAGCACATGTTGGATGTCTATTTTTTTTTAAACCAAAAAATTTATAGCTTTCTGTAAACTGAAGATACCAGCTTGTAATTATATTACGCACTCCCAGCTGTTCAGTACCTTTTAATAACTGTACCTTCATTGCTCTGTCTTTACCTCCTGCTGTTGTGGGACCTACTCTCTCCAGATGGAACACATGCAAAACTTCCTGTATGAAAGGTACCTGTGTAAAATGTAGTGGAATTCAGACCTGTGTGTTTTTATTAAGAGGGTCTCGTAGAACACTAAAAGGCTGCTGGCAAAACTGTAGCCATCAAGCAAGCTGTAACTAATGCATGATCTAAAAAAAAAACCCTAAAATTTTTAAAATGCCATTTTAGATGCTGATATATAAAATATGTTTGAGATGAGTATGTTTTAAGTTCAAAGTGCATCCTACAGTTTACAGTATGTACCTTGTATTATAACCCAATTGTTTACTTCTGTTGCAGAAAAATAAGATTCTACTTTTTTTATATTTATGCACAAAAAAAGTTTCTTTGATGGTGCACTTTGGATTTTATTTCTCAGTAACTTATTTTTTATTTCCTAAGGAATATCTTTTTAAGGTGTCATGCTATACAGGCAATAACATTCCCAAATCATCTCATCTCCTTTAATAATATAACAGTAGGGGTATTCACATTGTCATAATTAAGAGATGTTTGCTCTTTATTCATATTATTCAATAATAGTACTATTTCACATGCTGGATTTATGCCTTGAAAACAATTAAGATTTCATTTCCTTAAAAACAAGCCAAGCAAAAATTCTGGGGACACTCTTTTCTCTGATTAAATGTGGAGTGGGCCATTTTGGCCAGATTAATATACTGTGCTTCAATCTGGGGGTTTGTTTTCTTTGTAAAAGTTTCCCTTGACTTATGCTGAGATTCTGTATGCCATAATCTGGTTCATGGACAGTGCCATTCCAGAAATACTTCTTTTCGTTTACACAGTTGTAATAAACTGCACTCTGATGGCTTGACTATATGTCACTGTGATGCTGTTCGTTACAATTTTTTGCTGTAACCAAGAATTTGACACATATCATGAACAACTGAAAAATAAATATTTTTGAATATGAACTACACAAGCCTTTGCTGTTACCTGATTCTTCGTTGAATAATCCTCAAATTTTACTTCCAGGACATTAACATATGATATTATTAGTTATGTAACATGGAGGCAAATAAAAGCAGCAACTCTTCTAGTCCAGAAAAGAAAGAAGAGACCTTCTAAGAGAGGCTAAATCATACAGCAGGTCATAAATCCTCACTTCATACAAAGACTGAGTGAAAAGTTGAAGCTGAAGAGGCTCTTTCTCTCCCAAGCTCTTGCTCTGTACCTTGTTTCATTCTGCTGCTCCCTCTCTCGGCTGACGTGTTGTCAGTAAAGAAAACCCACTCGACTCCCACTCAGGTGGGTTTGTATTCCAGGAACTGCAGCCCTGGGGCCTTCCTCCCCTCAGCCCTCAGCTGACAAAAAATATGGGAATGAAAACAGGACTTTCTAAAAAAAAATAACAGGCTTGGTGCAACTGACGTAAAGTTAAAAGCTGATGTTAAAGAAATTGGCAGTATTTGCTTTTTTCCTAATGGCTTTCATGCTATTAGCACTTGAATGATTGGTGCAAAACTGTACATATTGTAGCTGAGTGAGTCAAGTCAGAATCTCTCTCTGCTGCCACCTAGGTTTTATTTTGAGTTCAGAGAGAACTGGGAAGGTAGGTAAAGAGAGGACAAAACAAAACAAAACTTTGCTTAACTTTGTTTAAAATAATGAGGGCAAGTGAACTTCTGGAGGTTTTTAGACAGACCATTTTGAGGGGCCATCAGAAGTAACTGGACATGGAAGAAGCACAAAGCCACTCAGATCATCTCAGTGCTTGCTTCATGCACTCCACAAAAAGTCCATGTAAGTATGGCTGTAACAATTAAAAAAACCCCTAACTGTTAATTTACTTCTTCATGACCCAAGACTATGATGCTGATACCTTCTGCAAATGAACTCTGGCTGTGCAGCAAACCATGGTGTATGTAGGAGTCCAAATGCCAAGGGAAGGGTAATGCTGCTGATGTGACTCACTCAAAAGCCACAGGATTTTTGGGAATTGTACACTAACCTTGACTTGCCAGCCATCAGTATTAAAAGACTGTGTTGTTGTATTGCCTCACTCTCTACCACATCTTGAAGAGTTGCGGAGATTGGGAGGTGGCAAAGAAAGATTATCTCCTGTCAGGTTAGAGCAAAACAAGATGTTCCTCAGAGTTTTAGAGGTAGAAGTAACATTTGCCCTGGGAACAAAGGCTAAATTGAGAAAAATACCTATTTTTAGAGGCCTGCAGATGATTTCTAAGGTGTTTTTTGCAGCAGGAGGAGGAGAAAGATAAGGAGGAGGAGGAAGAAGAGGAATACTTGTCGGTCTGAGATTTAATTTCTAGTCTTCTGGGTTCAATAATAACAGAGCATTTGGGGAAGAACTGGGATTGGTCTTTAAAAGGTGATGAAAAAGGAAGTGTGCATTAAGCATTTTCAATTGCCAGCTTCCCTCCTTTACCTTCCCAAAAGGACAAAGCCTCTTCCTGAGGAGACTTGAGGCTGTTGGTTGACTGGGACTTCTTCATGACCCGACAATGTGCACTCACAGCCCAGAAAGCAAACGGTGTCCTGGGCTGAATCCAAAGCAGTGTGGCCAGCAGGGAAGGGAAGGGATTCTGCTCCTCTGCTCTGCTCTGGTGAGACCCTTCCCCTGCTCCCAGAGTACTGCATCCCTGGAGCGTCTGGAGCCCCTGGTGTACAAAGGATGTGGGCCTGTTGGACTAGTTCAGAGGAGGGTCATGAAGATGATCAGGGGGCTGGGTCACCTCTCCTGTGAAGACAGGCTGAGAGAGATGGGGCTGATCATCCCAGAAAAAAAAAGTTTCTGGAAGACTTTGTAACATTCTTCCAGTGTGTAAAAGGGACCTGCATGAGAGCTGGAGAGGGACTTTCTACCCAGGTAGTGAAGTGGGGAATGGCTTTAAACTGGCAGAAGGCAGGTTTAGATTAGATTAGGAAGAGATTCTTCACTGTGGGGGTGCTGGGGCACTGGAACAGGCTGTTCAGAGAAACTATGGATACCCCTATCCTTGGAAGTGTTCAAAGCCAGGCTGGATGGGGCTGGCAAGGAGGATTGTAACTAGATGACCTTTAAGGTTCCTCCCAGCCCGAACTGTTCTGTGATTCTATGATCAGATATCCCCTCAGTCTGGTACGTGGTTTGCTGTTTTTTGGCTGCTTACCTTTTCCACCACTACACTCCCGGCTTGGTTCTGCTGGAGTACCAGCCTCGTTCCTCGCTCTGGTGGTGTCCCGGCAGATTCCCGGCAGTGTCCCGGCAGTTTCCCAGCAGTGTCCTGGCAGATTCCCAGCAGTTTCCCGGCAGTGTCCTGGCGGTTTCCCAGCAGTTTCCCAGCAGATTCCCGGCAGTTTCCCGGCAGTTTCCCAGCAGATTCCTGGCAGATTTCTGACAGATTCCCAGCAGTTTCCAGGCAGATTCCTGGCAGATTTCTGACAGGTTCCCGGCACTGTCCCGGCAGTTTCCCAGCAGTTTCCTGGAAGATTCCCGGAAGATTCCCGGCAGTGTCCTGGCAGATTCCCAGCAGTTTCCCGGCAGATTCCCAGCAGTGTCCCGGCAGATTCCTGGCAGTTCCCCGGTAGTGTCCCGGAAGTTTCCCGGCCGTTTCCCAGCAGTTTCCTGGCGGTTTCCCGGCAGTTTCCCGGCAGTGTCCCAGCAGCGTCCTGGCAGTTTCCCAGTGGTGTCCCGGCAGTTTCCCAGCAGATTCCCAGTGGTGTCACGGCAGTTTCCCAGCAGATTCCCAGCAATGTCCCAGCAGTGTCCCGGCAGATTCCCGGCAGTTTCCCAGCAGTGTCCCGGCAGTGTCCCAGCAGGGTCCCGGCAGTTTCCCGGCAGTTCCCCGGCAGTTTCCTGGCGGTTTCCCAGCAATGTCCCAGCAGTTTCCCAGCAATGTCCCAGCAGTGTCCCAGCAGTGTCCCGGCAGTTTCCCGTGGCCGCCGTTCCCGGCGCGGCCCGCAGGGGGAAGCCGAGCCCCGCGCTGAAGGCCCGGCCCCGCCGCTCCCGCCGCTCCTCCCGCCGGGCTCCAGCCTCGTCCGGGCGTTCTTAACCCCACGGCTCACGGGAGAATAACTCGGGCTGGGGTTTGGGGCTCTGCTGCACTGATTTGACTGAACACGCGATTTGGAAGCGGTTCAACTGAGCCTGGCCAAATATACAGTGAGATAAAGTGTTGGGAACAGAGAGTGGATTTATATTCTGTCTTTTTTTTGCTCCAGTGTCTGCACCTGTAGCTATGGCTTGGGGGCTGCAGGTTCGCCCACACCTGCATCCAAAATTCGCATCAAGCTGCCAGAAAACAAAGCAATAATATAGAAATTCACAAAAAGCTGGCCTTTATTAAAGTGTGCTGGCTGACACAGTTCTCAGTGTTGTTTGGTAGTCCTGACTCAATGGCTAAACGTCCTCTCTGGCCATAGGCACAGGGAGAAGGTGGTGCTGGATGCCTGTACGTGTACTGGTGGGTGTCTGTCGATGTGTTGAGAGCGGCAGAACACAGAGGAGGGAATCATGCCTGGAACACTGCTTCAGAGCAGCTTGGCAGGGCCTGTAGTGCTTTCTCCCATCTGAGGGAAAGCATTGTCCTTCCAGGCTGCAACAGGGGATGTAGATGGCTTCCCCACTCCCGAGCCTCCACTTTTCTTCATTTGCCTGCATTTAGTTAGGCTTTCTGCAAAATAGAGAAGAAACCCCCTGCAACAGAGAAAGTTGGCTTTTTGTGGGATTGCCAAGAAGGGCTCATTTGCCTTATGACAGTGGCAAACTCCTGTGCAAAATTACCTGTCCCGTGTGTTTCTTACCCAAAGCAAATAGCTTAGAGTGCCTGGCATGCTTTGTGTTCATGCTGTGAACTGGCTGAGTCCCTCTCAGAAGCCTCAATATGAAAGCTATGCCAAGTGTAAGGAGCATGAAGGGATTTCCCCCTGCCCTTCCATCACAGATACCTCACCAAATGCCTTGCCCCAGACACAGTTAAATTGTGGAAAATGTGTTGAGTCACCATCCCTAGAGATGTTAAAAAGATTCAGTTTAGGGACGTGGTTTAGTGCTGGAGCTGGCAGTGCCAGATTCATGGCTGGATTTGATAGTCTTAAAGGTCTTTTCCGTAGTAAAAGATACTATGTTTCTCTGTTTCTATGAATTGTTTCTCCAACAAACCAACTATTTCTCTCCTATATTTGATAATTAGTGACATATTGTGTCCCTTTTGGCTGCTTGCCCACTTCCCTTGACAAGTGCAGAGCTTGCATATAAAGCTCAAAGAGTCTTATGCAATTATTTTGGTTTGTGTTGTCTCTCTTTTTCTTGGTTGGGAATTGCTAGTGAACACAGTGCCTTCAGGCTGTAATTTCCTGTTGCATATTTTCTGAAACCATGTGAGGGATTGCTCCTGATGAGCTTTCCAGGAGCCTGCTGCAATTGAACTTGTCTAATTATCAGCCAGTTATAGCCTTCAGCTTCTTGCCACCCTTTTTCTCTTGTCGTTCAGGATTGTTTTATTTTTTCCCCCTGGGATTTGAGTGCTAATATGGATCATGGAGTCCCTGACAGTAGGTGTCACAAGATTGTCTGGGTTAGCACAGAAAAATGTCAGGAAGAGAGGGCTCTGAGCAGCAGGGATGCTTCATAAAGTGTTTATACGATGCCTGTATCCTAGACCAACGCTTACCAAAGGATATTCCAGGAGACAGTGATAACTGTTCATGAGAGTGTATCACCCTTATGCTACTCTTCAGTAAAGACATGATCTGGTGGGCAGAGGTCATTGTGAAATTCCTAGGGCTGAAGGTGGCAGGCAGCTCAAAGAATATGGGAGGTTGACAGAAATGTCAGCAGGACTTCAAGGATTGTTCTGGGCACGTCTGGTTCGTGCAGCAGAGCAGATGGAGGAGATGCCCCAGCTGTGCCTGAAGAGAGTCGAGGACTCTTAGGGCTAGAAAAATCATTCAGCACCACAGAGCTGTTTTTGACAGACCTGTGTACCAATACACCCTGCCTACCACAGAGTCAGCTGAAAGGAACACATCATTTCAAGGAATCTGATCATAATTTCTGGAGGTTGCTTTATTCCTGAACAAAGCAGTATTCACTGCCATGTATGCAGATGTGTTTCTATGAGCTTGCTTCTTAGCTGCCTGTTTTCCCAGCCTCCTTCCTGCAGTGCTTCTGGTCTTTGTGGGGCCATGCTCTAGCCTGCAGAACCCTCACTAGGAAGAGTCAGCCTGAAGGTGATGTTTCCTTCTTTTTTTGAGGACTTAGGTAGAAAAAGGCAATTTATGACTGTTTTTGTGGAGCTGGGCATATATCCAAAGGAGGATGTTGGGATCCTTGCCTTAGTTTTATGTGGTGTAAATGGCCAGGAGTGGTCTGTAGGAGCTTTGAATTCCCCTCTTCTGGTTGCTGAGAGATTTCCTTTCCAAAACTTTGGTTTCGTGGCACCCTCAGAGTCTGCAGCCACTCTGGGTAAGGAGAGGTATTGTCATGAATTCCCCAAAGGATCACAGTCTCTTGGAGGCAGTGGTATACAGAGCTTTCAAAGATTAGCAGTAGCTTGAAAGATCATCATTCTTTTCCTCAGTCCCTGGACTGCCAGCTTTGTGCTGTCACAAGGCTCTGCTTAATATTGTGTGCCTTTACAAGTAAAAACAGGGTCTGCTTGCTGGCACGGTACCTTTCACACAGCATCTCTGTCCCTCTCCTCCTTCAAATAATAGGATTTAATGAGCAGAACTGAGTATTTGTGTTTACATATAAAACCTCCCAAGCATTTATCAAGGAAGTGTCCAAAAGCTTTTGAAAAACAAGAAAAAAAAAAAAAAGTCTTTTCTTTCTCTGCCTTGTGAACTTCTATAAAATTTAATTCAAGAATAAGTTAGTGATTGTTTCTCCCTTGCTATAACTGGTTTCAGTGTGCCACTGTACTCAGAAAAATGTATTATATATGTTAGCAATTGTTTCTCTATGCCCATCATATTAGCAAATGATCTTTCCAGCAGCCCAGTTATTTTTCAGCTGCTCACTGAGGCCATTAATCAACATACCCGGGACCGCTTGAGCAACATTTGCTAGCAATTAACCTATGGATATGGGAATTTTTTTTTGCTATTACATTTCTATTCTCCTCTTCACATCAAATAAAAGATGCATTCTAACACTTTTTGCTTTTGCTAATTGAAGAGCCTAGAAAATAAAAGTTCTCAGGCCTACATGGACCAGCTTGATATGAGAAAAGAGGGCATTCAACATGCTGGGAAAATGTTACATTAAATACCTTCTCAGACTGCTGAACATTACCTGATCTCTTGCTTTCTACTTGTTCTTCCTAATATTATATAGATGATAGAATTGACATCTGAGATATCTATTCTATCTTTTGGTTACTATATATTTTAAAATACTTATTGAAATACTCCCTTGGGGAGAAAAGGAACTGCGTATGTGTTCCCCTGACCTTTACACTGCCTTTACACTCAGTGGTGCCACTGAGTAATGGTATCCCCTCATTTTTCACTAGTGAGATGCAGTACCAAAATATTTCTGGTTTTACTTAGGTGGTGTCAGCAAAGTTACACCTGGGGAAATCTCCCCCTCTAATATATTCTACTCTCTGCAAAATGTATTTGACTGGAAAGTGTTACTGTGTGGCTTTGTAGAGCTCCTTTATGTCACAGAAGAAAGGAAACAGGAAAGTTAGTGAGAAATTGAAGAAACAGTTTGCCTCTGAAATTATTGCAGGGGACTTCTGGTTTGCAGGACTTTGTGAGCTGGTAAATTAAAGATGTCCAAAGGAACAAACACGCACCATAAGCAGAGCTGGTGCAGTATCCTACCTGTATTGATATGACTGCAGAGGACCAGTATCTCCCATCCTAGCATCCACTGGCAGTTCTGTATGGAGATGGTCTAGAAGCATTAACGTTGCCTAAAGCTGGAGGAACGTCAGGTCCTGAAACTGTGATCAGAAGCAGCTTGGCTGAAGCAGCACATGCACCAATGGCCAGGTTGCACCAGCAGGCCCACTTCTGTTAGCCTTGGTGAGCAATGAAGGGAGGCTTTTCTGCCTGGAAAGGAGTATTTTTTCACGTGTGCATCCTTCTGCTGGTGGTATTTCAGAAGTGCAAGAGGAAATAGTGCAGTCCTCTAGCACAGCCAGTAGTAGCTTTGGATCCTGGTAGCACAGGAAGGGCTAGTAAAAGAATTATGTTACCTGCCATGCTTCAGAGCCTGTTTGCATTGCTAAGATATACTTTTGGTTAATAATGAAGACAAGAGGGTAGTAATAAACCTATTACTAAAGCATCCACATCAGAATTAGTTAATTTTCTCATCAACCAAATGTTTCATATTTGCTGTTTATTTTCCTTCACCGCAGGCTTTGCAGGGAAGGTGTTCATGCTCCATCTTAGGTTAGACTGAAATCCAGCTTCACCAATTTTGGCAGCATTTATCATCCAGCCATGCAATTCTAATACGCAGGACTAAGAGAAGCCTAAATACAGTGATTCTCTTGGCCCTTATTTATGTTAGAAACAATGCCAGTTTCTAGCCCACATCATTGTGGGGGAAGGAGGCTTCAACACATGACACAAAAGCAAACAAAAAAAAATGTCTCCAAACGCATTTAACATAATGCTCTTGCTTTCTTTTGGAGTATGACTCATGTGTTTTAAATTATTAATAGAGCCTCTTCTTCAATCCCCACTCAAAATAGCCCTGTTACCTCTGATAAAAGAAGAGGATGTCACTTTACTGAGTGTGGCAGCCCTTCTTATCTGCACTGGAATGAAAAAACAGGCAAAAAGTGGGCAGGCCACATGCCTAGAAAAGAGACAGTTTAGTTCCCCTGTGTTCATTTAGTATCTTTAGCTCTGGTGAGTGTGAGATTTTGGGCTGAGGGACAGACCTTTCTGGGAGAGCAGTGCAAGCTGAGTTAAAGAAACAGGAGCTGACACCAGGTCTGAGTGTAATGCAACCTAATTAAAATTAAGAGTGGTTGGAAATGTGTTTGGTTATATTCTGCAGGCAATGAGAGGCCATTTTCCTAAAAATGCTATCTTAATGATTTGTCCAATTTATATTCTTGTCTTTTCATTTATTAGTTACCTAAACCTTATAAAGCAGAGCTTTCTCCATCCTCATGAGGCAGGTGTGTATACAAATGGCAGGTACTGATGAAATGTTTACTGAAAAGATTAGCTTGTCAATGAGGCAAAGGATGGATATTGATCCCCCTTCTATGTTTGTCAACTTGTAACCTGTTTAAGAAATGGCCTACAGCAATGAAATCCAATCAAGCACTCTTTGCAGCTCCAGTTTTCTTGTAATATAGGGAGGGGATTCAATCACAATAAAGAAAATGAACCACTTATCATATAAATGAGGGTAAGGCAATTAACAGGTTACAGGTTCCAAGTGAGGAGCATTCCGACTGCAACACAGGATTAAGCAATGGCTGGTCTGTACACCTGAGCTTTCCTGTGGTCTTTCTGCAGGGAAGGGCTGTTATTTGCCAAAATATGTGGCAATGTTGACTTAACAGGTTTAACAGAAGAGAACACACTGTATGCCTCCCCTACCTATACCACTGCTTGATAACTTTGTAATGGAAATGTTTCCAGAGGTGGCCAAAGCACCTTGTAAGTAATTATCACCACTTGTCAATCCATAGGGCCACCTGAAAAACAATTTTTTAGCTCTGTGACAGTTGTGAGAGTTTGCAGAACTTCTATTTTATTCAAGATCAGAAGAAAACTTTCTAATATGATCCTCCTATCCTCACCCCATTAATGTGTCCCAGGATCAGTACTGTTCAGGATAAATGTTGGAACCACCAGGCTGCAAGTACAGCCTTCAATAGCTTGTCTTTATTTATTTGCATGACTGAGTAAGAGGGCAGCATGATCTACAGATAGGGTGATGTGGACCCTCTCTGCCCTCCAGCAGAGTGGATACCCATGTACAACACCTAATTTGTAGGTTCAGATCCCTGCCCTGAAACAGACAACAGCAGCTGATGCTGAAGCATTGCCATTTGAGAGCTTCCATCTCCAGAAACACAATCCCAGACCTTGCTGGGAAAAGATGAGATCAAGTAATTTTTCCATTAAAAGTTTATATCTTGGTACTTGCAGTAGGTTGGGTTTGGCTGTGTACCAGGTGCCCACCAAGCTGATCTCCCTCTCTCCCTCCTCAGGAAGACAAGGGTCTTGCTTGAGGGAGGGAAGTGAGGGGAAAATAGGACAAAAATATGGAAAAATAGGACAAAAAGCTTATAGGTCAAGGTAAGGACAGGAAGAGATTATTCTATCCAGAACCTTGGCATGCAAATCCAATACAGTGCTCCGGCCTTTCCAGCTAAAAAAAATGTGTCACTGCAAACATCTGATTCATGCTTAACCTAGAGAAAGTTTTCTGTCTAGTCTTCTATCTCCAGTGCCTTTTTCTTTTCTTTTCTAAATAATATTCTGCCTAATGGATATCTTTATTGCTTCAAAATTGCTGTACTGAAATAGACTTCATTAGATAAGCAGCCTTCAGAGAGGAGATCAGTGAAAGATTATGTGTGGCAGTCAGCAAAATGTGAGAATTCAGTGGACTCATGGAGTTGGGGAAGGTGGGGAGGCACACAGCCCTCAATCCCTGCTCCCTGTGTCAGCCAGACCATGGCAGCCTGTCCAGTCTGACCCATCAGCCTCTCAGCTCAACCAACTCAGCTGAAAGTGCAGAGAAACCACAGCTGATCTAAAAGCCTTTCTGAAAAAGCAGCTTACATTGGCCTCCTGGTGTTACCCCAGCCAGGAAGTCAAGAACAAGCTCTTGTGGCAGTCTGCCAGCAGTGGAGCTTAAATTTTCTGGCAATTTACCTTGCTGAAGTAAATGGTGCTTTAAGTATTAGGAGTTGTTGTAGGTGAACAGTTACTGCATTCCTTAGACATATGAATCCTTCCAGTGATGACTAGTGCCATGTTTAACCTTCCAGTTCCATCCTCAAAAATGTCTTTCCAGTGGTGTAGAGAGTCCTTGAACATTGTCTCTTCTTTTGTAGAATCATGGAATAGAATCAAAGACTGGCTTGGGTCAGAAGGGACCTTAGAGATATCTTGCTCCAATCCCCCTGCCATGGGCAGGGCCATATTCAACTAGACAAGCTCGNAGTTTGAAATCTTAGTTTTGTGACTTGGACTGACTCAGACAGCAGAAATGAGATCTAAATTAAAAGTAAATTTTAAAAGTTTGAAATAAAGGGCTAAATCTTTCGTATGCAATGATGTTAAATTTTTCATAAGTAAGCAGTCTCATGTGAAATAAAATGCTGAAATGAAGCTGTGACATGGTGGTTCATCTTCCTAAGTACAATAACCATGCTCAAAAATTAGTGTAGCTATTGGAATAGTCAGGATAGAGTCAAACCCTTTAAGGCTCTTATGGCATTATCTTGCCACGCAGACACCTTGCTGGTACCAGCACCATCTGGTCCAGCATTCCCAGGTGGAGGTGTCTGCCACTCATTTGCAGGAGAGAGGAGAATCCTGTGTCTGGTTCCCTCTCTTCTCCCGATACCACATCCCCCAGAGATTTACTGTCTGCTTTGTTAATGATTAAGAGCTAACTACAGAAGGGCACGTATCAAGTATGGACATATTATATGGTGCCAGAATTGAGGAGGAAGCCTCAGGCTTGTGTCCCACGGGCCTCTCTCCAGTATTAATCTTCTCGGTACATGAAATATTTCTCACCAATACATAACCTCACTTATTACTTCCTGCCATTAAGTGCAGCAAATACTCAGACACTCTTCTGGAACATCTCCAAATGAAATCTCAGAGTCATTACATTAACCTTTTCCATTATAGAGCAGAAGGAAATTAGCTATTGGCACACACAGAAATACTTAGAAAGTGGTATGATATTTAGCATTATTGTATTTTTATACTTTCCAACAATGCAAAGAGTTAAACAAAAGCATTAAAAATCCTGCATGCTTCATTAAAAACTCTCAATTTCTCTATTTTCAGCAAAATAAGCCATCAGAGTTAGATTCTATAATTGACACCATTGCTTAGGGAACAAACCTATGAATCTTATTAGAGACAAATTCATTACTTTAAGTCCACCCTTAGGATGCAGAGCTCATAAAAGAAACCTCTGGAGGGTTCAGCTTAGGGGATGAGATGATTTCAGGCTGCAAATCTACAGATTTGCTGTAATTAACCTGAACTAATTATTGTCAGGCGATGGGTCAGACATCCTGGATAAAAGCCCCTGACTGGTTTTGTGGTCTACTGGGTTTTCAGCAAGAGAGCTGCTTGTTAAACAAAGAAAAAGTACTGAAAGCACAGCCTTATATATTCTTAAAGTAAAATAAATCTTTCCACTAGGAGAGAATACCAGAGTCTACTTAAAATGCACAGTCAATTGGCACACTGAAATGTATCAATGTTTAATACTTTTGTTAGTTATCTCACTGCAGGCAACCATCACCAGCAATGGTCAAAAACAACTCCTGGGTGGGCTATGCTGCTCTCCCTCCACATGAATAGAATTCCTGCCAGCCTGCTTTTGCAAATA
>VZTT01045928.1:145041-179770 GCA_013400855.1 Buphagus erythrorhynchus | reverse complement strand
ATCTACCTATAAGCTTTCCATTCTGTAATTCTTTACCTACATCTGGTTTTTGACAGTAAAAAAATTCTGATAATTGCAGACTGCAGAGGAATTCTGCTATCTGCATTGCTAAGATGAGCCTTTGCGTCTGCCTTTATAAAGCTTATAGGTAGCACCACTTCTGAGTTATTTTCAACAGTTCTTGAGCCTTTTACCAGGGAAGGTTCATATTCCATTTGACATTCTGAAAGAGGCAAATACTCCTAACATGCTTAAATGCCTATTTCTATCCTTTGGCTTGAGAATTTGTTTTATACAGGAGTGTCTCTTACAGGCAGAGAAAGCAGCCTGGGCAGGGCCTGGAGGAGCTGAATGCTGCTTGGAAGATCTGCCTCGCTGAAGACTGAGGAGCTGCTTTACTTGTCCAGCCTGAGGACATTGTCTGTAGTGGTAATAGGAGCCTGAAGGGCATTCTAGCTATATGAAGTGTTTCCATAGAGTACTTGAATGCAATTTATTCCATTCACAAATGCAATAATCATAGTTAAAGTAATTTTATGATTTAAGACGTTTTGAAGCAAGGAGTTTATTTTCCTTCCTTCTTTTCCACCTGTGTATCCTTCTCCAGTCTTGTGCTACTCCTGTGCTATGCATGGCAATTAGTATCTGACCTGCTGAATGCCTGAGGACTCTGTCTGACAGTGTCCAAGGCAATTAGACCTAACTTTACTGTGGCCTCCCTCTAAGATCCTGAGTAATGCTAACCACTGTACCACACAGTTAGTTTGGGAGGGGGAAAAAAAAAGGACTATTTAAATGGCTTTAGCAGCCTAAATTCTCACATCGTTCCTGTAAATGAAAATTGTTGCTCTGCCAAACCAGATATATGATCTCACAACAAACATTATTAGCCTTTAGAGTTTCTGAACATTCTGTTTTCACAATATTGCAGTACCTTTTCTGCTTTCAGGCATTTTAAATTTATTTTCCAAATGCAAATGCTAATCAAATCCTTTTCCCCAAGACTTTTAAATCTTTTTAGATTCTAATTTCATGCCAACTAAATGTGAGTTTATGCCTCACAATAAATTTAGATTATGGTCTTGAGGGAAATAAATAAAGCACCTGGATGTAAAAGTATTGTCACACATTGACCGTTCCAGCTGCTTGGGAGACATTTTTCATTACTAAAGTATTGCGTCACTTAAATAGGTGCCATTCTGTAATATTTTATCGACTGCAGAAATTTGGGTCAAAACGAACTGTTTTGAAGCAGAGGTGATGTCTGTTAAAATACTGGGTCTAATTTGTCTCAAACATTCTGTGGTGCTCATTTTTTGTAGAAACTAGATCTACCCATTACCTTCTAAAACCTGTCTCAGGCTATTACTTGCTTTCAGCCTTGTATTCCCTTTAGTGTGTCTTGTATTTTAATTTTCCCAATTTCCTTCTGTCATATCTGATGTCAAAATTAAGGCCACAGTTAAGTCAGAAATTCAAAACATCAGTCCCTTATTGTAATTGGTTTCATATCAGCCATCAGATTCTTACAAATGTGAACCAAGACAAGCTGGTTTAAGATTTTGCAGCTGAAGATTGTATTTGGTATATTTTGGATCACTCCTGCATATCTGATTTCATGCTTTTCAGACTAGCCCCTTATTTCCTTTTGGGAATGCTGAAAATGCTTGGGCCTCTTCCAGCTGATTTTACATTAGTGGGATTCTTTTGGTAGCTTGATGTATACTAAATGCTAAATGGTGTTACCTTTACTTAAAATCTACATTACTCTCCTGACTTTACTAGGAGCCACACTGCTGCTCAAATTACAGTGTAAAACAGAGATTACTGATGTATTTTTAAGCCTCTGAAAACAATCCAATCAGTATTTTCTCTGTGGCCATCACACTCTCAAACAATATGTTCTCTTAATGTAGGTTTCCAATAGCCCACATTCTTACCAGAAAGGATCCTTGCTTTGCATCAATCCATGCTAATAATGGTTTTGCTATGTGCCATCTGTGTGTTTTTCTGGTCAGTTACTTCTGTCCTTTAAAAAGCAATCTCATGTATTTAAAGCCTGTTACAACCTAAGCTCTGAAGCAGCCTGAGCTTGGCTGTTTCCTGTGCAGAGTGGCAGCATCTTTTCCCAGAGATCCCTTAGAGTCTTGTCATGATTATGGCAGCCAAAGGAAACAGAGTTTCTTTTTAAAGATTCCTAGTCACAATTACTCTTGATTGCACAAAAAAAGGAATGTACTATATAAAAAGTAAAATTCTACCGCTACCTCCTCATTTTGCCTTCTTAAGGTTTGGAACATTACCTTAGCTTAAATTGGAGTATTTCATGACACAAAGAATTTCCTCTTGTAGCAAGGCTTTACCTTCTGATGCACAGGGGTACCCTTCTACAGCATAGCATTCATCGCACAGATGATAAATGAAAAGTGGAATCATAGAATCATAGAACGGCTTGGGTTGGAAGGGACCTTAAAGATCATCTAGTTCCAAACCCCTACCATAGGCAGGGATACCATCCCCTAGACCAGGCTGCTCAAAGCTCCATCCAATCTGTCTTTGAACATTTTCAGGGATAGGGCAGCCAAACTCCTCTGGGCGACCCATTCCAGTGCCTCACTACCATCACAGTGAAGAATTTATTGCTAATAGCTAATTTAAACCTACTCTTCTTCAGCTTAAGACCATTCCCTTTTTTTCTATCACCCTTGTAAAAAAACTCCTCTCCAGTTCTTTTGCAGGTCCCCTTTAGGTACTGGAAGGTGCTCTAAGATCTCCCTGGATTCTTCTTCAGGCTGAACAACTCCAACTCTCTCAAAGACTGCTTTTCTAGGAGAGATTCTCCAGCCCTGATCATTTTATTGGCTGTCCTTTAGACTTACTCCAGCAGGTCCATGTCTTCCATATGTTGGGGCCCCAGAGCTGGGCACAGACTTCCAGGTGGGATCTCAAGAGAGGAGTAAAGGGATAGAACCACCTCTCAGAAACTGCTGGCCATGCTGCTTTTGATGCAACTCAGGATGCCTTTGTCTCCCTGTGCTGCAAGTGACATTGCTTGGTCACATTGAGCTTTTTATCCAACACCTCCAAATCCTCTTCCCCATGGCTGCTCTCAAGCAATTCTTTGCCCAAACTGTACTTGTGCTTGGGATCTCCCTGATCCAGGTGCAGGATCTTGCACTTGGCTTTGAAGTGGAAGGAAAGCATATTCAGCACCAACCAACACATCATTCAAAGAGCACTTTTATTTTTGAACATACACCTAGATTTGTGCCATTGACTTCCAGGTACCTGTTCATAAATATTTAGGAGTCCTTCCAGGCTGGATGTCTGTTTTTCCAAAGCAGTCACTTAAAAGAGGTAGATTGCATGAAATATCTTCTAGAGTGCTTTCTGGAGTCTGCAGCACAGAGGATTAACTTGTTTCGTGAGATTCCCATCCTAATGTCATTTTGTAGTGAATCCCTCAGGATGAACTCTGTTTATAAATCCTTTATACTTACATTTTAAAAATAAGTACGATTTTTTTCTCCATGACCTGTTAAATTAAGGAAGGAGACACAATTCATATCCTATTAACCAATGTTTGCAAACTGGAATGTGAACTGAAGCTATGGATTACTGCCACTGGGAATGAAGAATGAAAAATCTAAGAAAGGGAAAGATATAATTAACAGCAATATAAGTTCATATCTACTTTGGTAATAGGAATTAATATGGGATATTAATCTTATTTGATAATTTTGGCACACTCTAACTATCTGCTTATTTCATCATTGCCTTTTTAGGTACTAAGACAAATGCTGGTTAAAAATACTTATCTATCTAACTTTGTATTCAGAGAACTGGGTAAGATTAATTTAACACCCCTCAAGTTACTCTTCTTTGATCAGTTTTGAAATAATATTGGCAAAACAAAGAGCTGGAAAGAGAACTTCCTGAACAGAAGAAAGTACACATCTCATGAAAAATTGTTATTTATTAAAACTTTTTAAATCGTATATTGCTAAATGGGTTATCTTAATTTAAAAATATTACTTGCTGATGATATCTAACAACAGTGTACATTCCAAGACTAAGGAACTCAGGTAATCTGGAATATCTTTCTTTTTATATGTTATAATAATAAAAAAATATATATTTATATACTTCTCCTGAGGATGATGTTAGAATAAAAAAACTAACTCATTTACATTTTAAAAATGCCAGTTTTCTTAAACATGAAGAATTTGCTCTTAACAACTGGGCTCCAAAATCCAAATGAACAAATTGTTTAACATGTAACTCAGCAGTTCCACATTAATAGATCCTGGCTGACAGTATGAACCTGGGACACTATTGATTACAGTTCCAATGAGATGCATTAGCTTTAATAAAGCCTACAAGCAACATGTGCAGGCAAGCCAGATTCAAAACTGAAACATTATCTAAACAGAGTTGATTTCAAATGTTTCAAATGTAAATAACCCACCGGGTGGTCCTTGAGACTGTCAGCAGTCATTATTTTCTGTAGCGTAAACAGGGCTGTCAGCTGGGATTTCTGTCACAGAGATAAAAAAGTCATTCTTCCCTTGCAAATCCCAGGCTGTTTTTAAAGCAAGTCATGCACCTCCAAGATAGAGAGTTCCTTTCTGGATTTTAGTGAAAATATCTTATAAACTGCTGTGAAAACCAGAATAGGTGTCTGAACTGTGTAGTCTATGAGGTAAGTAAAGGTTAAGGGAGTCAACAGAGTAATATGCCTTGAATTTCTCCAATGTCTAAATAAATGCATAATTTCCATAGATTCTCCATGTCTGTTTTTCAGAATTTTCTGCAGGTAGCAAAAGCTAAACCAAAAATCACAGATATTAATAGATGACAAACACGTAAGATTGGATGGAAAAATCGTTGTACGTTAGAGGCTACTGCTTCAATTAAACATAGAAACATGATCAGTTTGAGTGATCTAAAGTATTAGTTGATCACAAGGATTTATATAATGGCTTTAAGATTTAAGTCAACTAATCTCATGCAGATATTTCAGAAGAGTGTTACTGCACTCTCTGCCTCTATTTAGTTCAATGGCAGCTGAGAAATTAAAACATCTTAACAAACCTGGTCTGAATGTCTTAGCACAAAATTAATCTTGTAGTGCTATCTTCTGTATCAACAGTCACACCTTTATCTGATAGCCACTGAAATCCACAAGAGCACTGCCATTGGCTTCAATGGAAAGATGATTTTGGACAGTGCAACACACCAGAATTTATTTCGAAAATCGTTGAAGATTTTTCCAACTGATTTCCTGGAAGGCATTAAAATTTCTGGGTCCTTCTCAAGACCATGTTCACACTTCCTTCTGGAAACAGTTCATCGGGGTCCATGTCTGCTTTCTGTAATGCTGCTGTGCACTGCTCAAAAACTAGAGAACTTCACTCTTTACTGAACCACAAGTTCAGTGGATCACAAGAATCTTTTCTTATTATGAAAGTATTTTCTTTGTGCCTGGGAAACTGAATATATATCCTACCTTCCACAATAAAACCATTCTTTGCTATCCTTATTTATACTTGCTTACATGGTGCAGTAAATAGAATCAACAGAAAGCATGAACAACATGGTTAATCCCTCCTGGTGCCTTGGCTTCTCAATAGATTCTTTCAATATATCCTGTAGTAACTTTAGGAAGAAGGAAAGAAAAGGGAACTCTTCCTCTGGAGTGTTACTTGAAACGTAAAAATCTAAGGAAACAATGCGTGATAAATGAAAGCTTTTGAAAGCAACCAGGGTTCCATGGTGAATCTAAACTCTCATCCTTTTCTAGCAAGGAATATAATCACATTTTAATCTGAATTAATGAACTGAATGGTTGTACTTTGTTCCTTCCAGATGACTTGGCAAGATAAACTCAGATGTTTTATACACAGAAAATAATATCCCTTCATCTCAGAACCTATGACCAGTCATGCAAAATTGACTTTGTTCAAGTTCCTTATCAGAGACACATGCAGAGAAGGGTTAAAATATCAAGAAATATTTATTCCTCTCTCCTACCTAAATCTTTATTCTTTGCTTTTATGTCCTGCAAAGTCTGTGTGTATTGTTGTCTATGTGCTTGTCAGATTGCCTGGCTACAGTTTTTCTTATTCCTTTCTCCTTTCTTTCAGTGCACTCCCCNGGTGGTGGAGGCGGGCCGCGTCACCCATGTCCTCTCAAGATGCCACCAAGTATTCACTTTAACCTTCCCCAGGGGATTTTGTTAAGTCCTCTTGAGCCTTGTGTTCTTATCTTGGAGAAACACCTGTATAAAATGTCTGGCATCCTGAAAAAAGCATCTTCCCTTTAAAACCATACTTGTACTTAACTCTCTAAAGTTGTCTATAGTTGTCTTTATCTTTTTCTCACTACAGAACTGTTCAATTTGCATAACTGTGTAAACTACTGTGAGCATCCCACGACTTTCTACTGCTAAGAGGAATTTGATAACTAACTCCCTCTGAGATCAATGAATTATATAAACATAAAATATTATAGGAATATTACATGATTTTCTTTTGGGTCAGAATTAACTTTATTTGAAATGATGGTATATTTTAAACAGCTTTTTAGTTCAGCAGGTGAGGCCAGCAGATACTCTGAGTACCTGAGCTAGATGTGTCTTCATCCCACGCATGCTTCAGGAGGTGCAAAACTTTCCCTGTGTGACATTTTACTAAGCATCACCCCAGACAAACGGCTATCACATATCATGTGACATAAATGAGATGATGACAGCAAAGGACTGTCCCTGTATAAAACTGAAAAGTGTATGGAGGCCAGTGTCCCAGTTTCTGGGTGCTGAAAGTGGAATGTGCTCTTCTTGATATGTGATATCCTCTGCTTCTTTAAATCACAGCTGTGAATTTTGTTTTTGCCAAAAGTAATTTTTTCAACAGAATGGAATTTTCCACAAAACACTCCCTTCCACAATAATTGCCCATTTTAAAATTCTTTGAAATAGAAACTGTTTGGATTGACAAAAAAAAATTTCTTCAAGTTTTTTTCAGGTGTTCCAGCCCCCTGAGACTTTTCTATTGTTCTCCATAATTTTTCACCCTGCAGTGTATCTGTAATTTTCATACATATTGCCCTTAGGTTTGTGTTTGTGCATTTCGTGGCCTTTCACAGAAAACAAACTTAACTACTGAAATAAAAAGGGATAGAAATCCCTGCAGTATAATTGTGCATCAGAGATGCCATAAGGTGTAAATGGATGTTCTATAATCATAGTACTTCCCTTTTCTCTTCACCTGGCATTATTTTTCTTACACTAACAATACATCAGTCTAGTAATTGTAGTAAAGAAAATGCACTGACGTGTCAGATTTGAATGTTAAAGGAAAACACATGGAAGCCACCTGGAACTGTGGTTGCAGAGAAGGAAGATTCTTTCAAATCCTGTTCTTCGGTATCTTTTTATAAATACTCATTGCTCTTTTTTTTTAGATTAATGCCAAAAGGCTTTACTGTATCAGTCAGTAATAAAATGGACCGACTTGGTAATCTGGGGGTAGATTCTGTGCAGAGGTTCAGTGAGTGCCTCTGCATGTGTGTGTATCCATATGTGGTCTTTGGTGAAGAAGTAGTGCCAGAGTGAACCTCTTTGATTGGATTATATTGGGTCTTGCTCTTTCCATCATTATTATATTATTAGCTGACGTTTATTTTCATAACTGTGTTTTTACTACAGCTGTAAAAAAAAAAAAGAAGCCTTCTTTGAAGTTCAAGATTATATTGTGCTGGGAATATTACTTAGAAATTGGCTAAAATACAGCTATGGAGGGAGGGGGCTGAGCATGGGAATTTTAAGGCTGAGTGAAGCAAAAGCTGTAGAAGTTCTGAAGCCCTGATCTCGTGACCTTTAATAACATAGCTTTGCTACTCTTCCACTCCACAAACATCACTGCTGATTTACTTGCATGAATAAGATTTAAAGGATCAAAACTATAACTTGACACTGGCGGACTTATAGGCATAGTTTGGTTTAGTCTACTGTAAGATCTAATTTTGCTCTGATTCAGAAGAGAAAAATTAGAGGAGCAAACTCCCTACATAGTCACTGGAGAGAGGTAAGTGCTTCCAGGGGGGCCACTTAGGCAGTGTCAGTAAAATGGGTAAAGCAGACAGCAGAGATAACATGCTTCTGAAATATAACCGTACCATGTGGTTCTTGGAAAGCGAGACAGAGACTTGGGTGCATGTTAAGATTAGCCAAAGAAAGATAAACTTATGGTGGAGTTCTAGCTACTTTCATTTGGAATGTTAATAGCTCAAATTAAACAGTGTGGAGTACTCCAAATACCAGAGCAATGAAAAAGTTTACAGCAATGATATCAACATTTGGAGGGTCCATATTTTTTCAAGGTCTGTTCACTTCCCATGATTTTTAACATGTTTGTACGTTGCCAAATATAACTCAGGGTACAGATATGAGGTAGGCCTGATTTAACTTGAGTGCCTGGGTATAATTCCTTCACCAGTGTTACCCCTTGAAACCAAAACAGAACCAAACCAAATAATGTTGCTTTCTATTGGAAAAGTATATTTTATCTTGGTATATGAAACAAACTTCCAGATTTGTGTACTCAGAAGGAGGCCAAGAAGTAAACCAGTAGAGAAAATTCTCCCTCTGAGTAAGAATAAAGTTATTTTTCTAAGGTCAATGCAGAAATGTAAGTAACCCCTGCTAAAATTATGCCTTCTCAAATTCAGATGTTTTATGCAACTTTCATATTAGAGAAGTGACATGGAATCAAGTGCCACCTCATTAAAAAGGAAGATGAAGTTTTGGTCTCACATTTTTGCAAACAGGAGTTATCAAGGACCAGGCTGCCAGGCTGGGAAAATGGCAAAGCAACAGAGAGAGAGAAAAGAAGCTGGGCAATTGTGTCCATCCAGCTCCCCAGTCTGCCACTGGCTGGATGCAATTTCTTGGTTGAGCCACTTACTTTTCCCCATGTGCAAGGGGAGGAACACCCTGTGTTCAAAACACTGCAAGGACTAATAAATGGAAGGCATTGAATATGGGCATGTTTGAGAGAAAGAAGTCTGTTTCTAAACCACTCCTGTTGGATTCTCTGCATTGGTACCTTGGCAGCCTGCTCAATTTACTGCTTATGAACAGTGGGTTTGGGCCAGTCCCTTACTTAAAGGGACAGCATGGAAACAGGCTGAGCTCCCTGTGGTCTCCATGGTGTTAAAGAAAGTCAAAGCAAATTATTTGTAATATTGGTATGTGCCCACACGATAATTGAAGCTGTATCCTAAAGATTTGCTGTCTTGGATGAACCCCAGCTGCCCTGGGCATCTACCACTCCAAAAGCAAACCTTTGACCCCTTTATATTTTCACAATTATATGTATGTTATCAAAAAGCAGTAAGAACGTGGGAAAGGGGGGGGAAGAAAAGGTTAAAAATAAGCATCCTTACTGTGGGAACGTGGTGGAGGAAGAGTGGTAAATGCAGAAGTTTTCCCTCACATTAGAGCATCATTCCTCGCACAGGAATTCTGTGCAAGGTTCTGTTGCCTTCATGCTATTTTTTGTCAGAAAGACTCCCTTGCCTAAGCACCTGCCTGACTTACACTAAAGCAAACAGACAGCAAATGGGTCTCTCTTCGAGGCATTAGTAATGGCCACAGTTTGTGCTTACTAGGTCCAAAGCCAACAGGAGACCAGGCCAGGCAAATGCACTTTATTGTTTGGCAAGTTTGGGTGCTGCCTGTTTGCTGGTGAGAATACACAGATGCTACATATCCTATCTAATTTGAAACATTTGTGGAAAGAAGTATCACATGAATGATAAATACAGAATTGATGGTTCTCGTTGCCAATAGAAAAAAAATGTGAGAAAAAAGGCTCATTTTTTGCTGCTTTTCTGTTGCTGTCCTTTAGTAAATACTAAAATGAAAACAAGCCAAAAAGGAACATACATTAAGATACCTTATATGCTAAAAAGGTTTGATCCAATTGCTCTTGAAATCAATAGGAATTAACTTTAGAGAGCTTTATATTGAATGCCTACGGACATTCTTCTTTTGAGAAATTAGCTGCCTTATTGAACATATTTGAAGAGTTTAGGATAAAGGGCATTTGAACTACAGAGCTACTGGCTAATGTGTCAACAGCCATAGGGTGACAGCAGCCACAGCCCCAAGAAAATCACAAGTTAAAAAACCCATTGATATCAGCAAGAACATCAATGGGCTCTGTATTAGCTCAAGAGTATGTGTGTTTACCATCCTCTTATGTTTGGGGTTTTTTTCCCTAAACCTTTGTACGCTCCAAATGAAATTGATGTCCTTGGAACAGTAGGAGAAGCTGACCAAAGCTTCTTCATAAGTGTTTGTGATACATAAAAGACATTACTGCCCAGATAGTTTCTCATGCACATAGAACAGGAAGAGTCAAAGCCCAAGTCTTGTCAGACACAGAGAAAGGAGTAAGGGATAGGTCACTCCTGGAAGATCTTGTGATTCAAGATAAATAAAGAGGGTTAATAATAACTAACAAGTTAACATGGTCCCATCAGTTTGCTTCAGTAAAGAGGAACTGTAGTGACACTGCCAGACAACACTGGAATGTGGCAGAAAATGAGAGGTTAGACAAGTTAAAGGAAGGCATGGACTTGGGAAGAAGCAGTAGAACAGAGGGTGAAGAAATATTTATATCAGAACACTGGTACCACCAATTAATTCATCAGAATATTTTGTGGTTCATACATCAGCCTCATTTTATTTTGGGAGTCAGCTTTAGCAACTTTGGAGGAAGACAGCAGAAGAACTGAACTATCTATTTGCTCCCATAAACTAAGGATTAATGGAAGAGATGTTGTTTGTTCTTTTCAGTTCCAAATTATATTAAACATCCTTTTATCTCTCCTTATGCTCTTCCCATAAAGTCAAAAGCCTAAAATTGGCACAGCACAAATATTGGCAAGGCCCCCCACACAAAGGGCTGCACAGAATCCTGTGGTGTTCTATGAAGCCAGGAATATGGTTAAAACTTGAAAGCCCTCTCAAGAAAAATGCTGTCACAGGCAAAGCTGTTTGTAATTCTTGACAGCAGAACTTTCCCTCCTGTGGGTTGTTAAGAGCCACTCTGGGTGCTGGGCAGGGTGAGGCTGCAGCAGGAATGGCAGCAGCAGCAGTCAGAAGCCTTCAGCAGTGAGCAGCAATGGACCATGCAAAACTCAAGGAACCAGTTCTTCTTTTGGCCTCTGCACACCTATCCCCAGTGCATGATTGATTTCCAAAATCTACCAGAAGCAAGTAAAAACATCTATTTCTTTTTATTCCCTGTCCTGGAATGTTTGTTTTCCCCTTGCTTTTGGGCATCAACTCAGCAGAATCAAAGAAAAATACACTTTTTTGCTCAATACAAAATCCAGCATACAGGCAAGAAAGGGACAAAGATGCTCCTTGACACTTTTGTTCTTAGATATTTGTGTGCACATCACTACTATGATACAGAGGCTGCACCGAGCTACCCAGATTTTTTTTACAAAGAAGCACAGAGTATCTTGACATCTCAGGTGATTCTGTAACTACAGAAATTCAACTTAAGTCATTTATTTACATGACCCAGAGGTCCTTTCTGCAAGTTTGTGTGATGTTCAAATGCTAACATTAGTATGAGTTCCACAGATTTTAATATGCTTCTACATTTTTATGTTTATCTGATCATTAAGTGAGCATCTGTACTTCATATTACGGAATAAAATTTACTGAGGAAATAATATACAGTAGGGAGAGTATTCATGAAAGAAGTACATTTTGCGTATAGTTTGGCTGCCATTCAAAAATGCAGAAGTCTGATGGCTTAGTCCATTTCAGTGGGATTCTTGCTCTCAGATGGGCTAAACTTTGTCAGTGCCCCCTGCTTAGCCCCCAAGCAGTAGCTAACTTGGCTTTTGATAGATGGAGGTTCTGCTTAGCCAGTTGGGTTAATAAACTGTTTTGAAAGAAATTTTTATTCACTTTTACATTGAAAAGAACCCTTATTATAATTGAAACTGAAAGTCTGAATTAGAAAGGAATCCAATGCAGAGAGAAGTAACTAAAGCAATTTATTTTGCTGCCAATAAAGTCAAAAGAGCTGAGCTGGTAATAGAAAAACCTAAAATAAATGTTACTTGATAGGGGCAGTGGCAATCTAAAATTCACAGGCTGATGCTCTATAGGTGAAAGATCTATAGATGCATTCCATTTTTATTGAGAAATGCATATAAGATATTGAAGTCTCATTGGACTTCAATAAAAGTTTGCACTTAATGGAGAATTAGGTTTCTTTGCTGAATTAGGGGCCAAAGTAAGTAGTTTAACACAGTGCCTCTCCCCCCTCAGGTTTTAGTCTTGTAGTTTTTAATTGCTAATTAATATATTTTAAGAATAATCAAATTTAAAATAATAAAATTTTTAAAATATATTAATTACAAATATTAATAAATACAACAGATGAAATATCAATATTCAAAGCAAGAAATTATTTCTTATTTCCCCATTTCTCCTTCTAGCTTTTTAAATAGCAATCCCCATAGACTTTAAAAAAAGAAGGACAAAAACAATTTAGGAGAGTGGACAAGGAGTCAAAGTAAGGAAATTGCTAGAAAAAACTGACCTTAAACCAGATTTTCAGAATAATAGGCTGATAAAGTTAAGGGATCAGATGGCCAAGAATATTGAAGATAGAACAGAAGAAGTCTTCAGCCTTTGTTTTAAGCACTTTTAACATTTCCCCTGCCATTATGTTATTGACCTAAAGAAAATACTGACTTCCTTCAATTCCTAATTTCTGTAATCAGGGCTTTCAGAGAAGAAGAGTGTCAGTTTGATCATACACAGTTAGTAATCATTGCAAGGAGAGAAGGTAACTAACCAGATTACTTTTCATAGCATTTTCTTTGCAGATCTAGGAACTACTGGGTTCACTGCTGAAAGATTTGGGGTGAAATCATGGCCAATGGGAATTTTGCCATCAGCTTCAAAAGATTTAAATTTCATCCTAGATCTTATTTGTTTAGCAAGAAAGTGCTTATTTTTCTATTCTTTTTTGTGCACAAACTGTCAGCATTGCATGAAACAAACCATCCTGATTTCCAGAGTGCTTTTCAAAAGCCGAGTGATTGCCAAAATTGCAAATCCAATTTGTTCACAGACTGACCAGTGTGTGATCATTCCAATTATATTTGGCACATGTCAAGTGGAAGAATCAAACCTCCCTCTTTTTGGATCACTTATAAACACTTCAAAAAATAAACTCCCAATATAATTAGCTGCTGAAATGCTTGGCGAGCTGCCCTTAAAAAATCCCCATCAGAAAACACACCCCCTTGATTCTTCCTGGGCACGTTCTTCAATAAGAGACTCAGGTCTTGTCCCCTGCACTGGCACTGATTAGTGTAATCCTCCTGACTGCCTGTGGGTACCCCCAAAAACTAGTTTTCCCACAACTGAGGTCCAGGAACCGTGTTACATGAGAGCTGGATGATGTGACAAGATCTCCCCCCCAAGCTCCCTTTAAGCACAAGCTGCTGCTAAGCCCATGTGCAAGCTGAAAGTGTACAGCACAGCGCACTGGAGCCCTTGCCCTTCAAAAACTCTGCTACTGATACATGTTGAGGTTTTTTTGCAAAGCATCAGTGAAAATGCATTATCCTGTCAAGCTGTCTGAAACCCTGTGTAGGAGCTTCCAGGATGAATCTGCCTTAAATCTTAAAAACAGTTTGTATAATCCTGCCAAAAAAACAAAGGAAGATTCAGTGAGCCAGTTACCCATTTTTGTTGCTATCTTGAAACACAAGAAAGAGCTTTTCCTCTTATTTATTTACTTTTTTTTTTTTCTTCCTTTCCAATGATTGTCCTGAGAATCACTTCAAAACACTCAGAAACTGAGAAAAAGAAAAATTCAGTGCTGAAAAGGGAAAGCGGAACAGCAGGTAAATGTATCATGGCACTCAAGCTCATTCAGCAAAACTACATTTTTGAGAACAGTTTGGCAAGAAAGAAAACATGCATTGGGACTTTTCAAAGTCATAAACTTTACTCAGAACACTGGGGACCCCCCAGTGCCTCATCCTTAAAACATGTTACTACTTCTGAAGACAATTCTACCTCTGCTCCCTGCTGCTTTTAGCAAAATTTGTGAGTACTCATTTTGTATGGGAAGACTATGGACTAAAATATTAAATCAGCCCCATCCCAAAACAATCTCTGTAAAAGAAAAAAGCGCTTTTCAGCTCCATGGATACCCACTTGAAGCAACACCTTACTTTTCCCTGATGAAGTATTTCCTGATGATTGCTTTCCCTTTTCCTCATTTTCTCCATCTCAGTTCAGTTCTCACGTAGGACACGACCAAAGGCGTGTCTTAGACAAGTCCGGATGATTTGGCTCTGGTTCATCCCCCTTACCCAGGAATAGCTTAGCACAAAAGTTCCCAGATAAGCCTTGCAGAATCCATATTTGGTAAGTATTGTTGCATTTCTTCCACATCTCTACTTATGTTTTTCTTCAAAAATGTTCAGAAAACATGAATACTGACAAATGGTTCAGTAGATGCCTGAGTTATGTTTTTCTTTCATTAAATATAGCTCGGAAGTTTATTATTCTCTCGTCAAAAGCTACCACAGTCAACGTGATGAGTGTATTTATAATGGTTCCTACCAGACTTCTAGCTCTGTGTGCCAGTTCTCTCAGTGTTCTGGGATCATCTGATCCCTCTGGCTGAACTGTGGTGAATTATTTAAGACTGTCTGCCATCTTGTAGTCAATAGTGTTCATATCCATAGATCAGTTCCTACTGTTTTCTACCGTAACTTCCCATTGAAAGATGATGAGCCACTTCATTTTGAGAGTAGAATTTATGTTCACATACACCATATCATGAAGTTGTGTGAGATTGCTGCCAAAAGACAGTGCTTTTGGGAGAAAAATAGTTGTACTTGGAAGGATATGCAAGCCCTAACACAAATATTATGAAAATAGTGTTCAAACAGGTAAACTTGATAAGATACTGGATCTTCCTTACCCTCTTTTTAGTTAAGGAAAACAGATTCCTTAACTTAAGAGAACAGATTAAAAATTTACTATTAACATCTTCTAGATGATTTTGCTTTGTGTTGTGTTTCTGCTTTTTCAGGCATTGCAGCAATCCCCAGTTTTATATATGGTGTTGGGACTTTCTGCCTCTTCTTTATAAATGTGTATTTCTGGATGTCTATAAATCGGCCACTCAAGATTGTTCCAGACAGATACTTGGCTTCCAGACTCTAAGTGCAGAGAAGAATGGTTTTCTTTTCTTCCTGTACTGACAAAAGTAGATGTGATAGTGTGTAAGCCACACCACTGGAATGCAGTAAGTAAACAAATATTTAAAGAACATTTTAGCAGTCTCAGCCAGTTTATTTACCTAGCTCTAACTTAAATGACCTCTGTTTAAAGCATAGTTCAGGCAGTCAATTGCACCCCAAGTACTTGCATCCTGACCCTCAACAAGAATAAGGAATGTGAACAAAGAGCGTCCTAATATCTGAGAGGATGCAGGAACAATGGACAAAAGAAGCACCAAAGCATCAGGACTGCATTTTCAATCTTGTATGACATGCCTGAATCCCATATATTTCTGGTGAGGCTTTGCTAACAGCTCCTGAGGCACAGCTCACACTGCCCCCAGAACATGAGACTATGGGCAAGGAGACCCAAACCTCCCCGTGCCAGAAGAAAAGCTATGGTAATGCTCCACTGCTATTCCATTCTTGGGGAATTCTTATAACTGCAAGGAAATGCAGGCCACAAAGAAAGAAGGTAGTAGACTCAATATTACAGAAATTCCCCACAGTTCCCTCCTCTTAGAGGGCTAAGGCTCCAACATTACATTTCATGCCATGAAATACTCTCATTGCTATTCCTCAGCTGCTGGGGAGTATCTTTGCTCCAAGCCCCTCCTGGGGTCAGTGCTATGAATAGCACCTCCAGCACAGCAAGCTGAGGCAGGCAGCAGCCACGGATGGCATTTGTCTTGGAAATGTTTAATTATGTGAACATCAGCTTTCACAATCTGATTCATAGCCTGAATAAAGGTTACAAGTTTTCAGGCTGGTATGCACCGCATTCAACATAAGATTGTAGCCTTACCAGCTCTTTTATTTTATCTGAAGAGAGTCAAGTTACAAGGAACATAACAAGTCTTTAGAATACTGCATACACTTGAATTTCCCCCTCCTCCCTTCTCCCCATTCCATGTTCCTTTCCAGCAGATAGGAGAAGTCCAGTTTTTAGAGAGGTAACAAAGGAAAATAAATATTTATGTATCAGTTGTTCCTCCAGGGCCACATGAAATTGATTTCTCTAATCAGCAAAAGAAGGAAAATACTGTCTGTTATCAATGAGTGAGTTAATCAGGAGTCTCAAAGGAAAAGTTTGTTGTAGAAGAGTGAATACATTCAACCCCTGTCCCTTCCTCCCTGTAGCTTCAACACTGAACCAAAGTCCTCCAGCTTCGCTTGGGCTTGTGTCTGAGGCATCCAAGACCCCTCCACGGCCTCACAAGGAAGTTAACATATCTAGAGGACAGTTTTAGTGGTCTCACAGAATCTCAATACATCAGGTATTTAATTCAGTTGATACTCTAAAATTAAGGAGAATTAGTTGAGACCACAGTTTAATGTAAGTAAATGTGTGAAAAAGACTGAAAAGACTCTTTAGTGCAGGCATGGGTAAATAAAAGGCATCAGCTTCTTAAAATTTATGGTGTTTGCACCACAAGGAAGATTTTCTGACGTGATGAACAAACAAATGGGCAGTGTTTGTGTCAGAAATGCATAGCTCACCCTGAAAAAATACTACTTAAGTTTGGTTGAATTTTTTGCCCTCTGAGAAACTCCTCTTTTTAAAATAAAACAAAAGTTTTTAATTTTCTTATATATCTCGGTTTCTGTTTCTCTCAAATTTTGCACAGATCCTCTTTCGTGCTGTGTAGTGGAAAAAAAGGAAAGATTTTGTTATTAAAACAGTGGCCCAGTCTCTATGTAGTGCACAGGTTATTCTGAGTTTTAACAAATGGCCATGAAGCCATTGTAGCTAACACTATTGATCAAAAGGGGTACAAATATGCTTTTCCTCTAAAAAAAAAATAAATAAATAATGTACAGGAGTGTCTTAGATTAAGGTTTGTTTTTATTGACTTTAATTACCTTATTCTCTAACAACAAGCCAAATGTGTAAGGATAGATCCAAGTTCCTTCTGTGTCCTCTTTGCAATGCCTCAGTGATGCAGTGAGATGCTGATGATCCTGACGCCACCTGCCAAAGGTGCCATCCATTTCTTTCTCTACAAGGTGTGTAAGGCTACGGTGACCTGGGTGAAGAACAGGAGGGACTGAGTGGCTGGAGGGGGCACTCACCTGCAGCAACCCCTCCAGGACTGGGGCTGCAGAGACAATGCAGTGTAACAGCAGTGGCTGCCAGCCAGTGCAAATTCCCACGTGTGCCTGAGCTCTTTGTGCTCAGTGAGGGCAGAGGTAAAGGGAGCACATGAAGCTGGAGCTACATCTGTGTGGGGTGAAATATGCAATGGCCTCAGTTTAAGATGTAAGGGCTGACTATGAGAGGTATTTAACACAGGCACTCTTCAGACATTGATGCCTGTCTTTGGCTTTAGTGGAGATGGTTCACAATGGATTCCACCAGACACACATGACTATTAGATGGATCTAAACAGCAAAAATATTTTTCAGAAGGTCAGCATAAGGCAAGAAGCAGTTTTTACCCCACTGTACCACAGCTGAAACATCTTTCAGAGCTTTAGTGACCACCAGCACAGTGTGGCAGCCTCTGAGAGCAAGTTTCTCAGTTGGGCTTCTGCTGCTGCTCCTAAGAATGTAAGTTATTTATGAGGAGAAGGTCATTTACCCACATTTCAAGCTGTAAAGCAAGCCAGAAAACTCTCACAGTTCTGTGTAACTGTGCCAGAAGCTAAAGAAGTCTAATACATAGATAATACATAAATCACATTTCACTGTGCTTGAGAGAGAAGGACTGTAAGTTGGTGGCTGTATCTGAAAATATTGGCATTTACTGTCCTTAAAATAAAATATGAAATATCTTATTATCATTAGGTTTTCTGGTTGGTTGATTAGAGATTTNTTTTTTGTGTGTGTGTGTGCTGTTACAGCCCTAGCAGACTGGAGACATGGGAAAGACAAAAACTGTAGGAAAATATGCTGTATTTTGTGATGCAAAATGATGCCTGTTAAGTCCGGAAATCAGTCAACACCACTCTGCAGCTATCACAGTAAGTGTCCTTTGCCAGCAGAGCTAAGGAAAAGTACAGACAGTTCACTGGTCCTCTTCTGAATGTACTGTGCTTCATCCAGGCATCCAGCAGACAATAGTGCTATCAGGACACAACTGGCCAAGCTGCATTCAGCAAGGTGAACACATCCTCACTAATATACATGAAGATCAGGTTAGCATTGGGAGAATATTTTTCATAAAGCTTGACATTTGAACTCTGTTCCCCTTTAAAAACTGAACTTTAAAATTCAGAATTCCACTTGCTTTATAGACAATAGAAAAACTTAAAGCTTTCTTTTTCGTTTTATTCCACTAGGACTAATGATCTCTGTCCTCTTCTAAATCCCTTACCGCTCTACTCCTTTTTTTTCAAAGTGTCTCATTCATTAAAAACATTCAATTAAACTCAGAGCAGTTGTTCTGTTCTCAGCCTTTCTGAGTCTGTTCTTGACCTTCCTTAACTTCACATTTGCTTCTTCTACCTCAGACACAAAGAAGGGTTATTTACCCCATATGCTATGTTTGTTTCACCTGTGCAGACACAGCCAGGATCTTTATATCTTTTTTTTGGAAGAATTACATTATTTTAATAGTACATATAAACTAAACCTCTGAAAATATAAGAAAAAAATATTTTTGCAGAATAGTGGAATCACAGAACATCCCAGGCTGGATAAGACCTTGAAAGTACATCTGGTCACATCTTTCATGAAAAAGGAAGCCTAGATCTTAGTTATTATAATACCTTAAGATTATAAAATAGTGAAAATAATTGGAATAATCTTGTAAATAGAACTGTCATTGAGTAAGTAAAGTGATATTTGATGTTCAAATCTGTCCTTTAGAGGCCTTCTCTTAATGGTGATCAAAGATCTGGTTGCATAGTACACTAAATGAACCATCAGTCACCATCTCTTTTTGAAGGAACATTTGTCTTGTGTTTCTAAACTGCTTTTTCATGCAGCACAAAAACCCTTGAGCAAGTTGTTATGCTGGGGCTTGATGTCCTGTACTTGGTATTGCCTGTGCTTCCATGTGTGCTCAGTCAGAAATCCCTAATGCTACTTTTTCTATTGCTGATCATCAGTATTCTTGAGGAGGACAGAAAATAGAAGTGTATATGTTTAAAACTTTATCAGTATCATTTCTTTCTTTGGACTTGTCAATTTTCACTATGTTTTTCTGTGATAATCACCCCTTTAAGACATTTGTTTGTACTGATTTTGTTTTTCTAGTAATTTCCTAATCAATCCCTTTTCATTCTGCTTTTCACATTGAACCCTAACTATTTTGCCACTATTTTAGAAATTAGGAATTATGTCTGCATGCATAATTAATAACTTGGTTTAGTGGCTGACCTCTAAAATTTAGGTTAATGAAAGTTTATGGCTGGCCTAATAAAATTACCAATTTTTTCATTTTTTTTAAAGAACACTTTTGATCAAACCAGGCATTAATCCAACTCAAGGCAATTTAATTTGTTTCAAACTAGGTTTTATCACAATGGCCTTTTTTTCAGTGGGAATCAAATTTTAATTCATCAGAATGCACCAACCTGGTGTTCTAGGTGACTGGAGCAATAATGTAAGAATAAGATGTGTCTTCCTGAGGGTGCAGATTTGTGCTGCCATCAGAGATGGTTTTCCTGAGACCAGTACCTGGAGCTGAGAGCAGCCAGTGGCAGGACTGACAGCCAACTTGATCTTTTTCTGTTGGGACACAGAAGTAGAACCTTCTGCCACAAGGCATTTTCCATCTGTTATGAAGGTGAAAGATCTGCCAAGGACTCAGGTGGGCTAAATAAAGTTATAAGGTTAGGTCACTCACTTCCATGCTCTGAGAATCACCTTAATGGTTAGTAGCATATTAGAGAACCTAGGAGGGAATAAAAGGATCTGTATGAGAGAGACTAGAGATCAAGTGTTTTCCATGGAAAATGTCAGTGGTATTAGAGCTTCAGGTTCTCTGGGTTGAACAGAGGTTTGTGGCTGTAATAAGGCTTCCCTGTATTTTATCTATTCCTGCTGTTATAGTGGAAAACACTTTTCCTCAAAAATCAAACAAAAAAGACATCCTCATGATTGTTAACTTGTTATAAACAGTACAAATTATTGGCAGGATTTTCAAAAGCATTCTCTGAATCTACCCATGACTACCATGAGGTAAAAAAAATGCTTCAGTCCCTGCCCCCCATTGACTTCAGTGAAGCTGCTTAAAAATCCCTAACTATTTTCAGGTCACTGTCTTTATTCCACAGATCTGAAGGTAGACTTATCTCCCGTTGTCTTACTAGACTGAGACCATTCTAACCGTGTTTTGAATCAATAATTTTCCCATCTTTTCCACATAAAAAATGATTGTTTTCTCTTTAGTTTCCCCATAAATCTTAAGATACTGTCAAAATGCAATGTGATTTATATTCATTGTGCTTCATGTATGTCTCCCAAAGGTGCCAAAACAATAAACCCTGGATAATAGATAAGTTATTGCTGATAACTCAACCAAGAAATATATGACAACTGTGATAGCATGGTTTGTTCGTAGCAATTATTTGTATTCTCTTAGAGATGGAAACTGTTGCAGAGCCTGGGAGCACAAAGCCTCTAATCCAGCTGTTAGGAAAGGAAGATGGATTCACTAAACTGCTGGGCCACAGAGATTGCTTATCTCTTTGTCTTTACACTGGGGCAAAGGCAATTATTTCTGTTGAGCCTGGGCACAGGTTTCTCTCTGAAGGAACCACAGATTGGGAGCATTTGTTTTCTCCAGGGAGAAGCATAATATATCCTATTCACAAGCAAATAAGTAGGTTAGTAATTAACATGAGCAAAGCCTATATGAAACAGATGGCAGAAAGGTGAAGAGCTGGAACCTCAAGTGACCACCAAACAGCAGGACAAGGGCACGTGGGCTGGTGTCTGCAGCCATCCAAGGTCGGCCAGGAAAATGCTGCTTCCCTCAGGAAGCTGCAGGAGCCACATCTGTGTGGGCTGGGGTGAGAGCCACTCTCTGGGTGGGGCTGCCAGTGGAGCAGGAGGACAACAGAAGGGGTGACAGCACATGGACCTGTGGTGCAAGCACTGCTCAGGGCTGGCAGCACCACCAGGTCTGCCTGGCGGGCACTGGAACCAGGGGTACCCCTGTGAAGATGTGTGACAGAAATTCCAAACACAGCAGGGTTAGTTTATTAGCAGTATGTCTGTAACAGCACAAATGGCTTCCTTGTCATTACTATGTGCAGTAAATACTTTCCAGCAAAGCATTTAACCACAGATCCAAAAACCTCAAGGAATGAAAGGCACTGAGATCCCTCCCAGCAGCATAGTGTTACAGACAATATTCAAAAAAACACATCTGAGTTTAAAAATAAAGCAAATAAACAAGTAAGCATGTCACACTCCACCACTCCTCAGTACATAATTTCTTGCTGAGGAATGAATAGTCAGCAGAGATGGTTGAGGTTGCCACACCAGAAATGTAGGTCAAAGTTCACCACCATTTTTTTGGAGACCAAGGTACCAGCTCACACATCATCTCAGCTGAGCTCCTTTGACAACAAGAGGAAAGGCCATCCACAACATATCCAAGGCATGTTCTGGAGGAGACTTCCACAGCTGAGATAGCTGAGAACCACCAGAATACTCTGACATTCCTCAATAAATGGAGAAGGGGAATAGATAAATCAGGTCTAGTGCTCTTACACAGAGCCTGCTCTTGGGCCTTAGACTACAAGGTCCTTTTGTGCCCCTCCCTCTATTTTTAACTAGCAGACTTCCTAGCTGGAACAGCCTTGGGTACAGGCACCAGGCTTTGCAGGTGCTGGCAACACAATTACAGTGACAGTGTAAAGTCTCATGACTCCACTATGGCCCATGCTGCTGTTGAGCCCACCAAGCATGGGCTTGCTTGCCTTTACAGCCCAGCTGGCTTCTTAACAAAGTAATCCTGAGTTTGAATGAATCCTGCCATGAGAACTAAATTCACAGAGTATTTCTTGTGCAGAACAGTATGACCCCTTTGGTATCTGTTTTTGCATTCATTTCTGTAATCGCAAGCAGGTTTGGTGAAAGAAAGGGAGGAATTTTTAGTAGAGTTGCTTTAGTTTGGAACATACTGTGCCCTGCTCCTGTTGTGTCCCTCAGCAGCCCATTTCAGGAAGGCACTGACAGCCCCAGCACATGTGGTACCCATGCCCTGATGCTCCTGCACTCCCATGCCAAGCACAGAAGGCACCCTGTTCCTATAAGTTCCTATAAGTCAGCACTTGCTTTCCCCATGGCTATTGCCTAGAAATACCAACAGCAGGAACTTGAAAAGTAAATTGATTTAAAAGTAGCTTTCCTGACTCTCGAAAGTGGGATTGAAAGAGGAGGAATGCTGCTTATGAAGTAAATGATGTTTATTCACTTACAGTTGTTAAATAGGAAAAAAAAAAATCAACAAAAATCTTGTTTCTTAACCAATAATACTGTAACTTAGTTAACAACTTAGATACTTTAAAATGTGACCCAGAACACACTGCCTCTACTCCCCTATATTTACTATGTATTGAGCAAACAAATCTTCCCTGGGCCATGGGACCTTGTACAGGGCTGAGAACAAACTTTATATTTGGATGAAGACCTGCAATATTTAAGTATCTCAGAATGTTTCACTGAAAATATAAAGTCGTGTCTCAGCACGGCTAAAGCAGACGTATTTATCTGTTCCCACAGGTCATGATTATTGCATTTCTGAGTCACTGTGAAGATGGAAATGTCTGTCTGCAAACTTCAGAAAAGAAATGACCACCACAGCTGGAAGCGATGGTTCAGGGTTCAAACTCCCAGCTGCAGTTTGAAGGAGACATGGAGATGATGTCGTTTCCAGGCAATGCACTTCTCGAATGCAGTCCCTAGATGTCACTGAACACCACGGCTGGTTTAAATATAAACCAAGACATTTTACAGCAGGCAAGTCCTTCTCATGCTAGAGACACGGTGTATTTCTGCTAGCTAGAAGATTATGGCTTTCAAAAAAATCTTTATACATTCAATCCTTCAGTTTCAGTGGTGAAATTATTCCATACTGAAAATTAGGAAACTTGGAGCATAATAATGAGCTGCTCAGGTACCAGTGCTAGGTTTGCTCCTGAGCTCCATCAGACCTGCCAGGTGGTTGGTGTCCCCTTTGGAGGTGACTTAGGGCCCATCCAGCAGCTTCTCCACTAACAGGGAAAACTCCTGTTCCTTTAGTCCTTCTGAAAATTCCTCTGTTTCTCTTTCTTGTATGAAATTACTTTGCCACAGAAACTTGCCTATACCTCATGCCCTTCTTTACTTTCTCAAAAACACTTGGTCCTGTAGGAGTCCCTAGGGCTGGGCACAGGATGGAGCAGCAGCCAGGACCACCAGCCATGGCCCAGCCAGCAGCTGTGCTCAGTTTTAAATCTAGTCTGAGTTTTCTCTAAGTTTCTTGTGGTGGTGACTGTGGGAGCTGGTCTGTTCTTAACTTCTGAAAGCAGTTCTGGTGGGATCAACATAGTCTCTGCAATTCCATGGCTGCCTGATGAGTATGACCATTATAATACAGCATTCCCTATGAAGGCTGGCTGGGATAGCTGGGGTTGTTCAGCCTGGAGAAGGGAAGGCTCCAGGGAGACCTCAGAGCAGCAAGCAGAGCCCTGCCCCTCACAGCAAGGACTTCAGCCAAGACCCTGCCCTTACCAAACAGAAGGCTGTGGGGAAGATTTTCAAAGGTAGATGTGACAGGTCATATTTTTGATCATCTGCTTTTATAGTGCAATATTATAAGCTCTGCTATATAAAAACTGGTATCATCTACACATTTATGTCTAGTATTTCTTTGGATTCCCAAAACAGCCCTAAAAGGAGTGATCTTTTTTTGGCATGGACTGTGTTAGTCAAGTGACTTTTTCCTTATAAAAATGAAAAATACTTGCAAACATTTTAAACCCTCCCAAATGAAAAAGAGGTTCAATTTAAAAAGGGAAGTGAGAACAAACTACCTTTAAAGTAAGAAAGAAAAGCAACAAGAACAAAAAAGGTATCATAGGGTTTGTGCTTACAGCAGAGAGGCTGTAAACCAGAAACATGCCCCACCAGTAAATCCAGGTAGGTGTTGCTGTTGATGCTACAGGTTTCCTCTTAGTCTGCCTTCTCTGCCAGAAAAACACCTGAGTCTCAAGATTTATTTTCAAGGTTAGGAAATCTGAGATCTTTCTGCAGAATACATTAAATCATAGCTGAACTGATACTGTCTTGATTACTTCAGTGGTCTGTTCAGTCTACTGGAGTGGCACAAGTTTGGCTCCCTTTTAACTTGTCTTCCTTATCCCTCACTAGTAACTCAGCTACCTCTGCTTGTGCTTATTTAGCACTCTTGGAGCAAAGATTTTAGTTCTTCTCTGACAAGTTTGAGCCTAGGTAGACAAAATTAGAGCAATTTAATATAGTTCTTGTATTATTTATGTATCAAATGGAAATAAAACAACACAGGAGATGTCTCGGAAGAGGCAGGCATGGGGTGAACCATAAAGCTATTAACTTCCATAGGTGTGCATTTACTGTAAACATCAGCAGTGCAAGAGTATACACAAAGCATGCTCTGCTCTACAGCTCTTGTGCCATCATTACCTTTGGACACTGTAATTATTAAAAGTAGTGATTTTTTGGGCTGTAATAGAACTAAGAACTCAATCACAAAAGTGGACCCACCTTCTCCAAGAGCTCTATAAACAGAGGAAAACTGCCAGTTTCACCCAAAAACCTTTGAAGCCTTCAAGGTCTCAGCCCCACAGCTGCATATTCTGCTGCTAGTAACACTGACAGATCACCTACTTGTCCCTGGGGCAATGCTCAGGAGATGTCTAATGAGCAACAGGGATAGTTTGAGGGTATTTCTAGAGAGTCCTGGTATGGTGGGTTCTCCTGGCATCACAGGAGAAAGATAGTGCTTCAAACGCAAAGAAAGAGCAGATAATTAAGACTGTAATTTTTGGCTGAGTGAGGAAGGCTATGGAAACATGTCACTAATGCATTAGAGATGACAATGTTGCAGTTACTGAGAGGTAGTGGGAACCTGGATGAAAAACTTGTCTGGCTGGATGGACAGAAAGGTCTACCTTAACAGATGCAGACAGTGTCACACGAATTCAGAGACAAGCTTGGTATGAATATATGGATCCAAAGTAGCAGAAGAAAACCGGTGTTATGGGCCTGATTGATAGGGAGGATGACTTCCCAATCACTAAGGGAGAAGAGGGTGGAATGCAGATGCAGGGGAGTGTGTGGGTTGCACTGTACTGATTTCACATCTATATATTCCCAGGAGATGTGAAAAGACCTGGGTTTTGAGTTTGGGCAAGTATGAAAGGCTCCAGAGCAGAGAAGTGAAATTCTCAAGTCTCCAACACACAACACACACATTTAGGTTAATGAGTGAGATTACTGGAAATTATTTGTGCGTACACAGTTAAAAAATGGGATTATGTGAGAAGCCTGAGGTGCACTCACCAGCTGGTGATTGTTGCCAGCTCCTGGTGAGTGGTTTGAAAAGATCACCAGGTATTTGCAGTTGTCATCCTGGCATGGTTACATTCAGCTCTCTGACAACAACTAGCCACAGACACTGGAACACAGGTGGAGGGTTTCTTCTCCTCCCCAGAAATCCTCAGTCTTCTACTTACTAAAAAAACCCTGTGTTTATTTTGAAACATGGAAAAAGTTCACACCTTGCTCTTTCATTCTCTTATATTGTTGATCTCCTACACATAATTCAGAATGAAACAATTCAAGTATTTTGTCCCAAAAGTTTTCCTGGTCATACATTAAAAAAATTGTATTTTGTATTTTAAATAGGCAGTGCAATGAAAAAATAGAGAGCAATGTAGCAGAGTTGTGGCATAAAAAATATACATAATATACTGATTAAAAATGTATGCAGTCAGTTACTGTATAGTTATTTAATGAAAGGAAAAATAAAAGGAAGAAAATATCCACAAAATTAAGGGTTATTTTAATAGGGTGTTATTAGAACAGAAAACTTTGCCTCACTTAGGCAGCTTTATGGTTTTTTAGTATCTACAGATAAGAATAATCACATGAGCACAGCTATGAAGTCTGCACTGGACATACTTTTCATTATCTTGAACACCAATATAAAATTATCTTAGTCTATGTAATGTAAGTGAAAATGATAAGGCAAATGAGTACAAAATGGGAGAATTATACCTCTTGACTCTAGAGCAAACAGACTGTTTTTCTGGCTGTTTGCTCACAGAAAGCCCTGTGTCATTCTGACTTTTGGAGTTCCTGTGGCATCTCATTTCCCATTAAGCTAACAAAAGCTGTGATGGCAGAGGGTGCTCACAATGGTTGCCCATAAAAGCCAAAGTACTGCTCATGTTGCCTTATTTTAGCACAAATATTGCTTCCTACCTTACGTCATGGTAAACACTTCACTTAAGAATGCTCAGAGTGAGGTGGAGTACCACATACCTTGTGTTGTGGTGTGTGTGAAAACCCACCAAGGACGAGGAGGTACTGCTAGACACGAGTAGTATTTCAGGGAGAAATTTCTACATCAGCTGAATGAAGGAAGAAGCACAACTCTGTTGTTGTTACACATTTTGGTATTGCCTCCCTTCTGCCCTTCACCAACAGATTCAATGAGCATTTTTCAAAAAGCAATTTTCAAATTTCTGTGTCTTTGGGAATAATGCTACCTGTGAACTAAGCATCCAACCCTGGGGACCTGTACCATCTGAAAAGTGTTTGTGTAAATCCTGAAGACAAATTTCAGGTCCTCAACTGAGGCACAAATACCCAGCTCTACAAATAGGGCAATGTGTAGCAGTCCAGAAAAAGCAGAACAGGGTCTTCAGCAGCCCACAGGCTGAGACAGTGGTGTCTTGCTATTACAGGAGAAGCAAACTCCTGTTTGAACAAGAGATTCACCTCCAAAGAATCCAATGTACATTAAGGCCCCATCTAGAATTTTGACTGTTGTACTTGGAGATATGCCTTCCATGGAGATGGCTGAGAGAAAAGCAATGAGAATGATGAAAAGTCTGGAAACTTCTGCCTGTGGAAAAAAAATAGAATTGATAAGAAGATGCAAAAAATTATCATAAAGAAGAAGTGTCATCATTAAGTCAAAGGAGGTGATTCTGCCCCTCTACTCTGCTCTTGTGAGACCCCCTCTGGAGCACTGCATGCATCTCTGGGGGTCCCCAGCACAGAAGATGTAAGAATAATGTGGACCTGTTAGAGAAACACTGGAGGAGGTTCTCAAAGATGATCACAGGGTTGGAGCACCTCTCCTCTGCAGACAGGCTCAGATACTTGGGGTTGTTTGGCCTGGAGAAGAGAAGACTTGGGGAAGACCTTAGAGCACCTTCCAGTACCAAAAGGGTACTGGGGAGAGGGTACAAGAGAGCAGGAGAGGGACTTCTCACAAGGGCATGTAATGAATGGCTTGAATGTGAAGGAAGGTTTAGACTAGATATTGGAGAGAATTTTTTTACTGTGAGGGTGGTGAGGCACTTGAATAAGTTGCCCAGAGTAGTTATGTGTGCCCCATCCCTTGATGTGTGCAAGGCCAGGTTGGATGGGGCTTTGAGCAACCTGGTCTGGTGAAAGGTGCCCATGGCAGAAGGGTTAGAGCTGGATGGTCTTTAAAGTCCTTCCAACCTAAACCTTTATATAAGTTTATGATTCTATAATGTGTTGAAGAGGCAGCAAGAAAAAGTTACATTTACCATTAGGAATTTCTTTTTTTAATCATCACAGCAGTGAATTGTGTGGAGGTTTGTGAAGCCTGGGTGATTAGAGGTGGCTTGACAGAAATATCCATGGGAAGAGGTGGATAGACTAGAGGACCTTCTCCAGTCCCTTTCAAATTTAGTAATTATGATTCTGCAATTTAATGATCTCAAATAAATGTAAATTTAAAATGTTTTCGCATTTCACTGCAAATCTCATAATAACTTGACACCAAAATATTTCAATTCAAAGGCAATTGATCTTAACTACAGTTTGCTTCTATTTATAGTGGCTGCTTTTCTTTTCAGTTTAACATCCATATTACTAAAGCCTTACTACACCATCACTTTAAAACACTGTGCAAAAACTAGAGTTTTATATATAGTCCATCATTTAAAAAACAATCAAAACCCAACCAAGCCCTCACACCTTATCCCTTACAACTGTTACCTCTCCTCTTTTTCACCACCCTGGCCCTGCCAGTGCTGCAGCTTCACTGCACATGGGGCACTGCACTTAAGGCTGGACTGTAAATCCTCAAATCTAAAGTGCTTTTTTATAGGCAAAGTCAGCCCTGCCACTTTGAGATTGCAGATGATCTGGGATCAAAGACATAACAGTGTAGTGCCTTTACACCTGATTGCTACACTGACAGATTAGATTTGTCTTTCAGTCCCAAATTCACCATGCAAAGGGCAACATCATCATTAAAATTTCATTAAGCAACTTTATTTTTTTCCATATAACAAACTTCAAAGGAAAAGAGAATTTGGGGGGGGGGAATGTATGATATGAGAAAAGAAAATACAACTCCANCCTTGAAAATCAGACCAGTGTAGTTTAACCAAGATGAGCCATTTTCCACATATGATTTCCATTATGATTCATTGATCAACATGAATCTGTAATAAACTTACCAAAGAGTAACTAGGTGCAGAGTTTGGCCTCAAATATTTCTTTTGCAGTAATGTCTTCTGCTTTTTGTGGAGAGGCTATTCCCCACTTTGTGATATTAATGTTGGCAAGAATCTCTGAGTCCCTAATTCCTAATGAGATTGAAGATGGCACAGATTAATTTGAAAGGAGACCATCTTGGAGCATTGCCAAGAATGATTGAATTTTTCTTTTTGGCTTTGGGGAGCTGCTAACACCTTTTAGTTTCCCATTAGCATATTTCATGGGGTGAGGCATCCTAAGAATTGCTCAGCTCCCATCAAAATCCCCAGAGGAAAACAGCTCAAGTCTTTATGACCTTATAGGTAGAACATTCACACTGATTATGTGCAATCCCCTGAATTCATGTAACAGAAGACTGATTGCAGCAAATAATTAGATGACAAAGAATTTATAACTTGCTCAGAACCTGCAACTCCTTTTATTCCAGACCGTGCTTCAGCTAGAATGGCTATAGGATATATATTTTGCCCTGCATATTTTATTTTGGTTTTTTACATTTTTTTTAATTTATGCCAGGTAGAAAATTCCCACTGACATACCCTTGATCAGTAACATGGAAAATAAATGCCAGCATTTTTGCCTTTCTTTTTTTTTCTTTTTTAAAGGAGTGTATTTTTTTGCTTTGCAAGCAAATGGAATGGTGTGTTCTTCCCCATAATTACTGGTATCTTTGTTCCGTACCATTTCATGCCTGTCAAACAACAAAGAGTCTACNCCTAAATCCTGTTTCTGATCAGAACTGGCTTCAAGGAACAAATTATCTTCCATTTGACTGTTTCATATTTCAACAGTTCAAATAAGGCAGATATATAAATATGGAAAGAAAGGGGTTTTTTACATTCACACACTAGAATTTTATTGCCTGAATGTATAGGGAGTTCAGAGAGTACTCATCTAAGCTTCATAACTATTGAAATTACAGCAAAAGTGGCATTTAGACTGCTAATCTCCATCTGCTAAAACATAGGCGTGATACAAAATCCCAACTAAATTTGAAGTGTAACAAAGGTGGAAAACCCTATGGCCTTGGGGCCTGATTTCCATCTATGATTTCATTTTGCAAAGCATGTGAGTACATGATTTTTTTTTTCATGTTATTATTGGAAAAACACTTGTGGTCACTGTTCAGTCTAAAAATGTTTTTGGTAAGCCTCGTCAGCAAGTACTAGTTTCTCCACCCTGAATATATACTATTCAAGACATGTCTGGTTTTAGTATTCAAAAGTCCCAACACCAAAAGTTGTAACAGGGAGCTTTCCCGTCACCCAGAAAGTATCTGTAAAATATCTGGTCAGTAGATACAAGAGTTAGAAACCTAGACCCAAGAGAAGAGTTAGAGACACATCTTGTGGCAGAACTTCTTGAGATATTTTTCATCCTGCACCAGCCAGTGCAAGAGCTTTCCACAGTGAAATCATCATGTCTTGTTTACATTTAAAGCTGGAATTTTGGAGGAAAATTTTCTTTAACACATAACAAATAGGAAGCATATGCTGCATACAATATACCCTGAGCATAGTAATTACATTTTATGTCATTTAATGATCCTGCTGAGCTCTACTCCTTTACTGTAATTGAATAGAACTCCAAGAATTTTGACCAAGGATGAATTGTGTTCATTCCCCTGATTTTATATATTGCAGGCAGTAGGTTATATGTTCTAGTACTGTGGGGGGATCTCTGATAATCCAGACATGATTTGGTGATATAGATTACTCTTGGCCTAATGGTACTTAGGAAATCTGATGTTCAGCCAGTAGCTTTTTCCTAACCATTGTTCTGACTTGTGCAACACATTTTCTGTCATGCAATTCATGTGTCCAGTATGATATAAAAAATTAGTTTTCTATAAGTTAGTTCTGATCTGGTGGAAGTTTCTACTACTCAGTCAGTCAGGTAAACTAGGGTTTTGTCCAAAAGTTTTCTTTTTGGATTTCTGCCAGCCTCAAAGTTTCAAAAGTCAAGCCATCCACCAAAAATAGTTTAATTTAACTAGTGGACTTTTATTGATCAGGAGGTTGTGGCAGTTTGTTTACTTGCTTTCTGCTATTTTTAGAGTGTGTTTTGGTCATATTTTCTGGTTTTTCTCTTAAGTCATGAGTCTTAAAAATTTCTGTGTTTTAGTAAGTGTTGGGTTGTTTTTTTCCCCATAATCCTATGACTTCCATAGCTCAGGTTTAAGAAAGCTGTCATATATCAAGACAACAAAGATAAAATTACAAGAGTTATTACCTCTTTAACTGTATGTACAAATAGGGAGATAGGCTTGCCACTGATACTGACTTTACAGTCCTTCTAAAACCATACTCCAACTTGTCACTATACCTTTTTTCCAAATGAATTATTTAGTATGGGCAATCACCTGTAAAAGCCATATTTATCACAGGGGTAATTTGTAGCCCAGCCTTGTATTACTGGGAGTGAACAGAAGAGAGAATAGTTCAGAATTTTTTCTTTACTCCAATGTTTTTTCACCCACGGAAAACAGTCTTACATTTTCCTAAGGGTTTCTGGGTCTGAGTTAGCCAGCTATGAACATGTCAGTCTAAATTTTTCATTTTAGACTGTCCTGCTCTCCCTGCACAGTTCATATTGACATTAAAATTCAGAATCTTAAATATACTTCACACTTTCTGGTTTTAGCTTTTAAAGCTCTGAAAAATTATTTTGTGAGTTTTATTGATACTTTTCCAATTAGGAATTTACTTGAATAGGAATCACATTTTATAGGTGACTACTAAAGCTAAAATTGAGGCTGTAAGATAGAAAAATATACTGTCACTTTCATGTGGATTGCTTCCAATGCAGATGTTCCTATGTCAATTACTTTCTTTAAGACAATTCCTGGATCCATCAGAAATTGTTCTGATCCTTGGTTTTGTTGAGTTTTATGGGGAGGGGGTGCCTATCTTACCTTCAGAGGAGGGAGGAAAGTGCTGGGTGTGGGGTGGTGTGAAGAGAAGAGATTCCTCTTCCTTGATAGTAAGGGGCTACCAAGACTTCAGAGCTGCATAGTCCTGTAGTCATTTAAAAGGAATTCAGGTGCTGTTATTATGGTGGCCAGCTTCAAGTCATCTGCCAGTCTCAGAAAAAGAGATTCATGCTTTCATGATAATTAAACTCTCCTTTTGCTAAAAAATTTGATGACCCTAAAAAGAGGGAGTATAACATATATCACCTTTAACGAGAGCAAAAAACAGATTGTGGAAGAACTAAGCTCAAGGTCACTGCTGCTTTACCTAACCAGCACATCTAAACAAACTGTACTGTTCACCTCTAGATTTACCTACTTCAGACTGTGAGTTTGACTTAACATGAACATGCCTGAGCTTTGCAGCTAAGAGGCAAAGTGGAGTGGCTACCTCTTCTCCAACAGAGGCAATGATGGAGGAGATAATTTCTTTCTGCACAAGGGAACCAATGGCTTCCCAAGTATTCGAACATTTATTATGTCCAGAACAAATGAATGGTGAAGGTCATCTAGGAGGTAGATGAGCCTAGTTCTGCAATATTCTTCCTGAGAAGGCATGACAAGAAATGCATAAAGAATTAGAAGTTGAGGAATGACATGGTTAAATTCTCTGTTTGGTTCTTTTCTAATAGTGCCAAGTAAGCACTTGTGTCTTTGCAACCAAAGCTAAGGACTGGGCTGATGTCTCAGGAGAATAAGCCACAACAGCTCCAAAACTTCATTTTCTGAACAGCAGCTCATTTAAAATCCATCACTATGCATGTACAGTTGTGAGTACTTCTTCCCATGTGAATTCCTTTGCATTTAATGACATTGAATTTCATCTGTGATTTTGCCATTTAACATTGTGAACTCCTTCAGTTGCATTCTGCATTCAATTTTAATTTTGAACCCACTGAATAGTTTCTTATCTACTGCAAAGATTCACCTTTCTAACAACGCTATTATTCTAGGCTGATTCCAAACATGTTGAACAGTACAAAATCCGCTGATTTTCAGAGACTTCTCCTGACAGGTGCAAAAAGCATTTCTTCTTATTCTTTGTTCAAAACCTGATCTTTCTTTACGGCCAGTGAGAACCTATTATGTCAAAGAGTCAATTGAGATGAATATTTTGAAAGTTAAGGATCAGTTCATCTGTTATGACAAGTGTATTTCAGTTTTCAAAAATGTGATTTCTATATGCCAGAGAACAAAAATAAAAGAGGATGTGGGCAAGAGGCAAAGGAGAGAAATGCTTCAGTGGTTTATACCTTTGCTTACCACTAATATTCCTTGTTAGGAGTACCTTGTCTCATAGTGACCTCTTAAAACCTTTTATCCTTGCTCCCTCCACTACTGTGCTAGAAACCTCTAACTTCATGCCAAATCCCAAGCTCCTAGCCCAACAACACCCAGCACCTGAATTCCCTCAAACCACGGATTCCCAGGTGCTCCACACATTTGTCCTTCCCAGGCCCCTGCCTCCCACCTGCCCTAGATGTCCTGCCTGGCAGAGTTTCTTCACCTTTTGCTCCCCAAAGATTCTCCCACTGCAGAACCTTTCCCTCCCACTTAAAGTGAGACAGGTAACTGCTTGAAAGATAGTTAACATCACTTTGTGCTGGAAATGAAAGCCCCACAGCCCTTGGCACTGGCAGCCTCTCCAGGTGCAGTCCTCAGCACTGGCACCCTCCTGACCTGCAGTGAGGTCTGAATTCTTTCCAGTCCCTCCCCTGGTAGCTAAACATTGCTTTGGAGAACATTTACTCTTCAGTGCTGTTGTAGTTGCAGCAGTTACAGTGCACGTCTTGAGAGGTATTATCACAGCACTTTCAATGAGAGGTTGGGAAAACCAATTAAACCAGGAGCAACTTTTCCATTTACAATAAGAGCCTTAATTTTAGTGCTTTTATTTCTTTATTTTTACTATCATATAACAAATATGCTATTCTGCTTCATAAATATTCAGGTTTAATATTTATAATCATAAAGTCTATAATTATTCCTTGTAAAACTGTGCTTTTTCTTCTGAGATCCACTTTCAGAGGAAGTGTTATTAACAGTAATTGGCATAATTCACCAATTTGCAATTTTGAAAAATAAAGGTTTCATCTTCTCTTTTCTCACTGCAGATCAATACAGAGTTTTACTACTTATGCTTCCCTAAACACTCTTTGACTGTACTCTTCTTTAGATTTTAAGTCCAAAAATGAACCATTATGATGCTCCTGCATACCATTTTTTTCCAGTGCTAATAGTTTTGGTCAGCCCATGGCAACATTTCTCAGAATGATCTCATCTCAGGTAAGATCTGATTCAAAATGGCCCACGGAAGATAAGTGAGGGGTTGCATAAAGGATTTCAAATTCTGTTACCAACATAATATTACTAATACCAAAGAGAGGATACTGACAAAGATTTCACCCAGACTACATGCTGATTTTATACTCTTGTGATTAGCATCAGTGATCAAATTTTTAGTTTCTATAATGAACATAAGAAGGTTAGGTCTGTTTAAAATTTGAATAGCCAAACAACAAAACTCCCAGAAAGACTCTAAAGCTTAGTCTGAAAAGATCAAGAAACGTTTATGCAAACCCATGTGTTTTAGCAAGGCTTTCAAAGCTTAGACCCTCCCTGTCCATTAATATTAAGCTTTTAGGATGTGCAGATTTCACCTTCATTACAGAGTTTGAAAATAGAAAAGGACTGAAATGTGATTTTAAGGATCTCCTAAGTGCAAAG
>VZTT01045928.1:68854-135128 GCA_013400855.1 Buphagus erythrorhynchus | reverse complement strand
GAGGAGAGGAGAGGAGAGGAGAGGAGAGGAGAGGAGAGGAGAGGCCTAACTGAGAAACAGAGTTGAGCAAACCTGCATCTTGTGTGTCCAGCTGTCTCCCAGGAAGGAAAAGCATGCTCCCACATGTACTGCAAGGAATTACCCAAGGAGAGCCCAAAGTTGCTTATGTGAGATACATGGGCATAAATTAACTTGTGGGTGATTTCTCATCAGGCGTAAAATCCATAAAACCTGCCGAAATCTCTAGTAGGATCCCCGTCCTTGGAAATAATCAGTACTTGACTACACGTAGCCCTGAGTGATATGGTCTAATGTCAAAGGTAGATCTGACCTTGAGTACTGCAAGGATTGGACCAGATGATCTGAAATGATATCTTTGTATCTTCAATTGTTGTGTGATTCTGTAAAAGAGGTAAGATGGCTTTATTTATTCAGCTGATCTCTACACAATGTCACCAGGCACCTGTTCAGGGCCCTGGACACCTGCATTACCTGTTGCAGGTCTGGTGCCTCCAGCAGCAAAGGTGGGTGCACTCTGCTCACCCCTTGAGCAGCCCTGATGGCACAGGGATGCAAAGATGCCAGGAGCATTCCAGCCTGTGGGTCTTGTTGGTGATGGCATCACCCCAGGGACAGCTTTGCTCTGCTCTGTGCTGACAAAGCACAGACTGAACAGCTCCGCTGCTCTCAGCTCTGTCAGGTGTTGTGGTCTGGGTAAGTGTTGAAACGGTGCAGGTACAGAAGCAGGAAGGGCCCTTGCAGGGGCTCACAGAGATGTTTATTTCAGCCACCCGCACGACAGTCCAGGCTTCAGAGGCAAAGGCAAAGACTTGGTCTGAGGGTCTCAGTTTTAGTACATGGGTCTTTTTTTGGGGCGGGGGAAGAAGCATCAGAAACCAATTACCAGGGGACATAGGGGTGTCACAAGGGTGGGGTTAGGGCATAGGGGCCAACAAGGAAACAGGGTGGGAGTGACCGAAAGGCTGAGGGACAGGGAATGGGCAGGGGGCTGAGCCAGGGGACAGAACAGGGGTACATTGGCCTGATAGAACAGGGTTTGCTGTGACAGAAAGCCTCTTGTGTCTCCCTAACTGAGAATGCCTTTCAGGGTCTCCACAGTCAGGCACTAGATCAGGAATGGTTTGAGACGCCACAGCTTTAGACGAGTGCCCTGGGTTCCACCAAAAAGCCTCCCAGAGGGCGCAGGCAGTGTCAGCACAGCGATGTCTGGGCTGTCAGTGCAGCTCTGCTCCACAGGCAGCCCCAGCCCCAGCACAGCCCCAGCCCCAGCCCCAGCACAGCCCCAGCCCCAGCCCCAGCACAGCCCCAGCCCCAGCCCCAGCACAGCCCCAGCCCCAGCCCCAGCACAGCCCCAGCCCCAGCCCCAGCACAGCCCCAGCCCCAGCCCCAGCACAGCCCCAGCCCCAGCCCCAGCACAGCCCCAGCCCCAGCCCCAGCACAGCCCCAGCCCCAGCCCCAGCACAGCCCCAGCCCCAGCCCCAGCACAGCCCCAGCCCCAGCCCCAGCACAGCCCCAGCACAGTCCCACTCCCAGCACAGCCCCAGCCCCTGGCAGCACCGTGCGGATGCTCTGCAGGGCAGGCGCTTCCCTGGAGCAGCTGCCTGGGCTCCAAGGGCAGCAGAGAGACAGCAGCAGCAGGGAAAGGAGGATGATCTCAGCAGGGCCGCAGAGCAAAGGCCCCAGTCTGCTGGATCTTGACCTGACTCTGCCGAGGTTCAGCCTGGCTCTGAGACCCGGCGGGAGAAGCTGCTGTACTGCGGACCTGGCTGCCAATACAAATTCCTGCTGCTGCCTCTGCCTGTGGAGACCCTGTTAGGGAGACACAAGAAGCTTCTCTAAGCCCTGTTCTGTTGTGCCAATGTACCCCTGTTCTGTTCCCTGGGTCAGCTCGGTGCCCTCTCCCTGTCCCTCAGCCTTTCGGTCACTCCCACCCTGTTTCCCTGTTGGCCCCTATGCCCTAACCCCACCCTTGTGACACCCCTATGTCCCCTGGTAATTGGTCTCTGATGCTCCCCCCGCCCCAAACATCCATATACTCAAACCTGGACCATCACCATGGGCCTTTGCCTTTGCCCCTGGACTATCCACGCGTGTGTGTGGCTACTGTGCTGCAAAGAGAGAAAAAGGACAGTAACACACACGGACCTCTTTGGAGAAAAGGCCAACCTTATTGTACAGATCGTCTGTATTTAAAGTAAGTTACGAGCACTAGGACAGGACAGTAGTTCATTGGACAATTGGGGAAAACATCTCTGAAACAACATGTCCGGATGCCTCATGAGAAAAATACCAGGTGTTAATCTATTATTATGAATTCCACTCTGTTTTTCACCATGGTATCATCCTGGGAAATTTCCTCCCTAACTGAAGCTGGAGTCAGCTTGTCAGCCTGGGAATGGACCTGAGAGCCAAGAGGAATCCAGGCCTGAGACGAATCTCCAAGCTGTAATTCTCTAGCTCTCTGAATGTGTGTGTCCGCACGCGTGGCTGAAATAAACATCTTTATGGAACCCATACAAAGGCCCTTCCTGCCTCTTTACCTTCAACCATATTAACACCTATCCAGGCCACAGCATCTGCCCATCCCACCGCAGCTACTCACAAGAGCCTTTAAATGAGCAAATCCTCACACCAGCAGTGGGGTGGAGGGCGGCTCTACAGAAAAGGAAACTGAGGCAGGTTACTGATAATACTGATTTACAGAGAGGAAATTAATGGCTGAATCTGGTCTGTTTCCAGGCAACCCCTAGAGTTAGAAGCAGAGATACGCAAAATAAAAATTATAAAGAGAGGGATTCTAGGAAGAATACAAAGTTTTCTTTAATTTCCACTCCAATCAAAAAACATATCAGTTTTGAACCATTTGTTGGACTTCAGGCGAAGTGACACATCTAGAAAATCTGCACATTACTGATCCTGTGAGATACAGACAGTCTGAGTTCATCTTTGAATGAGTGCCCAGTTGCATGCATGACTTTGAGGTATAAGGGAAAAAAGATTAGGCAATTTTCTTCAAACCAGTTTCCTCACTGAGAAAATATTCCTTTAGGTCATAAAGTACTTATTTACTCAGTCAATACTATGACAGTGAGATTTACAACTATGTCATTAATAACACTGATTGACAAAGAACTTCCTCAAAACTCTTTCAACTCCAGACAAACATGATTTATCAACAAAAGCATACAGTTATAGATTTACAGCCAAACACATGAGTTTGGAGCAGGAGTGGGAAGGGAAAAGGGGAAGAGCAGATGAAAAACAACACCTGATTTTTTTCCCCCCCTATGATCAGTGTTTGAGGCTGACTCATTTGTTTTGAATAGTTGCTCACTTGTTTCATTGGTTGCTGAGGGTCCTTTTGATCTCTTAGAGGATGAACTGGAAAGGGACTCCTCCTTTGGAGAACTTGCACAATTCTTTACACTCAGATGGGCTTATGATAAACACTTTATTTTGTCCTTAGTGAATGAGCTAGGTGATAGTTCTCCTTGGATTTGGTTAAGGACCATCTTAATAATTTTCCCTGTTGTCTGAATTCATCCACTCCACAACCATCTTGCAGGAATTGCGAGGGGGAAAAGGAGACCTTGGTGGAGATTAATGCAGTTGCTTCAGTGTTCCTTTTATTGAAGCTGTTTTGTATTTAATGAGTCTCTTCTGTTTGTGCTTCATAATAGCTGTAGGATTTTTTATTTATTGGTACCAATTACACTTGGTCTTCTTTTTTAATAAAACAATTTTCCATTGTAAAATGACCTTGTGTCCAAGGAGAAAGTTTTTTGGATCCCAGTTAATTTAGAGAATTTATTCTCAGGTAAAGAAGGCCTAAGAAACACATTTCTTCTCTCATTTCAAATGCAAGATTTTTATACTTTTTAAACTTCATTATTCAGATTTATTTTTTAATTTTATGTCATATTTAGGTGTCTTGTGCACTGTACTTCTGTCACATAATTCTGACACAATTTATAACTAAACACAGAATGCAATTTACATTTATTTTTTGGCTACCTTTAATATTAGATTCTTTAGCAATTATCTGCAGCTGCTGAATCTACTAGTTTCTTTTACTCTGCAGGTTTATGCTGAATCTTCAAGTATTTCCTTACTAGCCTAATTCCAGCAGATGAACATTAAAAAAACACATTTCCTCTAAAGGCAGCACCTGGATTTCCCATATAGTCAGTGCAGAGAAGGAGTTACTTAGACCCCTGCTGGGAGTTCTTGTGTGCCTTTCTTTTGTGCCTCACATGAAGAAAAACAAGATTTTGGAAGGGGGTAATATTTTTTATGGGACCAACTGCAGCAGAATTCAGAAGCCCCAGCTCCTTTTTTGATCATTTATACAGGGATCTTGGCTTTTAACTTTAGAGGAGAATTACCTCATTAAGGAAGTACAGTTTAAATGCAGTCTGAATTTAACAGCCAAATCTTGGCTGGTGGCTGCAGTAAAAACCTTGAAAACCTCTTCTGAACATGCACAGGAACCAAAAAGAAAGGCACTGAGGGCTTTTTAAAAAAATCCCAGGGTTGTGTCAGCCTCCTGATTTTGAGGGTCTGTCTCCTGCTGTTTGAACATCTGGATTTGACAATGGTACAAAAACTGCTCAGCCAGGTGATTATGTCTTGCTCTCTCCCTGGGATCTTTTCCTTCAGCTTTGCTTCTAGTAAAACCTGCCCTGCCTGCTGCAGGGCCCTCAAGAAAGAGGGGCTTCTTCACACCCTGCAGAGCCTGTGCCATCATCCAAAGACATCTACTGCAGCTCTGGCAAGCAGCTGGGCCATGCTGATGAACATCTTGGATAGGGCAGTCAGAGTGCTGCAGGACCTGCAGCTCATCCCTGGCTCTGGAATGGCAGTGCAAGTGTTTGGGAGATCAGCTGCTCCAGGGCTGCAGATCCACACCTACCCAGCAGTGGTGGGGGACAAGGGTGAGGTCCTCTCCTGAGCCACGGAGAGAGATGGAGTGAAGCCAGTCACACGCATCTGGTTGACATGTAAAGCAGGAGGGTGAAGCAGGGAGCACAGACAGGGAGGAGGGGGATACAGGAGAAGAAAGTCATTGCACTGCAGTGACAGAGCCAGCCTTTGCTAGCACAGGGGAGTTTGTGCCCCCTCCCACAGGTGTGTGGTACAGTCAGAGTGGCACCTACTCCATGTAGTGGCTGTATAGTGCATTCACATTGAGGAACAATTATCCGACAACAATTTACCTTGAGGAACAATTATCTGTCTGTGTTTGAAGCCCTCCAGCTATCCATTGGGATGCACCAGCCCCAAAGAGCCATGGAATAAGTAGTTAAGCTACACTGGGGTAGGGGAGAAAACAGAGGTGAGAAGGGGAACAAGAAATGTCCAGAGTGATGTATCTAAAGGTCTCATCTCTAGATGAGACCCCTTAGAGATGAGGATTGGGACACAGATCTTCTACTGGTGTTTAATGGTAATGTTCTCTGAAAAATAAAGCAGAAGAATTAAACTGAGTGGCACTGCCTCTGCCTCCTCCTGTTTTCTCTTCTTTTCTTCTGCACACATATTAAGGCACTGAGAATATTAACTGCACCACAAAGATGGTACTGAGCTAATCACTGCACCAATACTGATATATGTAAGAAAACCAGATGTAAGTCACCAGCATAAGTGCAGAGGCTCAGGTGAGCTCCTGTGGTGCTATTCTGCACAGAGACACCCACACCTATTAATTTGAGTTAGAGTTTATGCACGTGAATAGCTGCAGATTTATCAGACTTGGTTGCTGACTGATGGGCTGGAAAAAGGCTGGTGTGGCCAGGGCATTCCCAGGCAGGCATAGCCAGGGCACCTCATTCTCCTGGGCAAAGCTGCATGCTCCCAGCACCCACACTGAAGCCAGTGGCAATGTTGTGGGAAATCCACTAGATGTAGATACAGCGTTAGACTGTCACTGATACAGGAAAACTGGAATCTGTATTGTAGGGAAAATTACCTTACAGTGCCATGAGAGGGGGCAGGTGCTTCTAAACAGAAATTAAAAACCTTTTAAAGATTACACTGATATTAGGTTTCATAATAACAAGAAGTGTGTTGGCTAAGGATCTTCTAATAATGTCTTATTTATTCATCTGTTTTTTTGAAAAAGCCTCTTTTGCTCTGTTACATTATAGCTAAGTGCCACCAAACCCCACATTATCCTCTTAAGACTGCCCTCATTTACACTCCTAAGCCCCTGTCCCCTTTGCAGCAGGGTCTCTGAGATGTGTCAGCTCACCAGGGCAGCACTGGTGGCAGCTCATGCTGCAGGAAGCATTAGTGTACTCTTGGGGGATAGCAAAATATTGAGAAATGAATGGTAGGTAAATAATGCTTCAGTCCTAAGGTAATGAGGCTCTTTTTTGGAATGCAGATGAGGAATTCAAAAAGGAATCAAAGGAAGGCTAATGCAAACTTCTAAATGTTTAAATCATCTAAATGGTGCATGAGAAACACTGCCTAGTTATCCTCTGTCCTGGGCAATAGTGCAGAGCATCAGCTAATGTAAATCCATCACAGCAAGGTATAGCTGTGCTAGACCATGCATGGGGCTGGCATGGTCGAGGAAAACTCCCTGCAGAAAGAGCACCCTGCTTACAGTGGGGCAGGTAAAGGAATGAAAGGCTATTGCCAAGGGATTGTTAGAGACAATTGTTGTTTCTCTCTGTCAGAAAGGTGCTCACTGTTCATATTGTCCATTCATTTTCCAATGTGATACAAAGTTAGGATAGCAAGTTTACCTTGCAGCACTTTCCCAGTGTCAAAGAGTAGCAGAAAAAAATGTCTAGAGAGGAATAAAAAAATAAAAACATTAGCCAACTGATAATCTACTTATAGATAAGAGAGCATCAAAGAGGAAAAGCTGCCTGCAGGCTAATGGTGCTTGCAAAGAATTGAGCACTCGGGAAAGCTCAAAATGAAGAAAATTGGTAATTTTCAAAGACAAACATGAGATGCAATGGATAACAACGGATCAACAAAACAAAATGAAATTAAAAAAGAATTAGATAAATAACAATTGAAAGACATTTTGAGTTTCCTTATCTATGCCAACACCTGGTTGGCATAGATAGGCAGTCCCATCGTGATGCTCAGCACAGGCATTACAGTATCCCCATCAACAGCTCACAAGGCCAGGTTTGAGCAGTGGCCCTCCATTATCCAATGTTTGGATGTGACTGGTGAATGGATAACATGCTTCCAGGTGGGGTTTTGGTATATGCCAGAAAAAAATTTCCCAAATCCTTCTTGAGAAAGGGTTGGGAGAGGCCATATGGAGGCCCAGTTCCCAGAAGACAGGATGGCTGTGATTGCATCAGGCTGGCTCCCTCTGCTCTATCCTCCAACTAAAGCTGGGATTTGCACCCACGAATGCCTCTACATGCCAGCACTACACTGCAGGTGTTGCAAACTAACCACCACCCTCCTACCACAGGAAAAAAATGTAGCTGACAAAACCATCACATTTTTTTCAAGCACTTTGAGCTGAAAAAACCCAGTTCTCCAGAATATAAAAATGATGGCACAGGGACCGAAGATGAAGGGCTGAGGAGATGCAGGTCAAACTCTGTGCAAAGTGCTTGAGCAGCTTCCCAACCTCCAGGCCAACGACCAGTTTCCAAATCTGTTTTAATTTGCTGGGCAGAGCCTTAAAATCCAATGAGGAATTATATGGTTGCTCTGTAAATTCCCTGCTGGAAATAAAGCAATGCACATGGATAAACTGTGCTCTATGTCACAGACTACACAGCAGGGAAAAAAAGCCAGGATTTGGGTATAATAGGAAATGTCTCTCTGCCATGGGTTGTGGTGGAGCTGCCTCACCAACACTGAACAATGTACAAGCAGCTGCCTGGCAGCACCTCAAGTCAAAGTATGGAAACCAGACTTCATACCCCAGGGCCAGGCTCTGCAATGCACAGGCTGGAGGCTCTCTGAGACACATGAGCCACAAAAGACAACTGGCTTTTTCTCAATAAATTACATTGGCAAGAGGTACTTCTTCCCAAAACAAAATTCCTTGCAACAAAATAATAATAATATTTTTCATATTTTGTGAAACTGTTGAGCTGCTTAATTGTTTTCATCCAATATTTTGACATAATGTTACCACAATAGCTACTAAAATGTTCATCTGCTAAAATCTCAGTCTCTGATAATCAGTGGAAAAAACATTGGGACACTATGAAAATATCGTCACAAGAAAGCACAAAGAATAATACACACAATAAATGCTAATTTAAGAAAAATCAGAGAAATTTAAAAAAATTGTTAAAAATTTTTAAAATGTTTAAAATTGTTTTTAAAGATTTGGAATTTTAAGGCTGCTCGTAACAACAGTGATTTTCAGCCAGCTTTTCTCAGACGTGCTTTCAAGAGTTATCCACATGCTCAATGTTTGCTGTTGCCTTCGAAGATTGTAATCTCATTCAAGCAGAGACTCATCTTCTCCCATGTTTGCAAAGCACTTGCACAACTCTGAATGTCATCGGAGTTAGAAGCAATAGACCCATCAACGCAAAGATCAAGCAGAAGATAAAAAGAAAAAAAAAAGTCTTTACATGACATTTGAGTGAAAATATGCTTCCAGAAAGGAAAGACAGATAGTATAATCCAAGATTCACACAATGATCCAATTTGGAGTCTTGGGGACACTAAACTGTGCGGGGAGAAGCACACAAGCACTGTGCCCAGGTCTGTGCCGGTGTGGCAGCACTGTGGGTGCACAGCTCTGAGCCAGCCTTCCCTGCTTAGTGCAGGCACACAGCCCCAGCAGATGGCTGGGCAGGCCCACCATGGACTGCACAAATTAATAACATTACCTAGAGCCCCCACCAAGTGCTGAGGTTTTTTTCCTCTCTCTGCCTGTGCTAAGCTGTTTACTGCCTCAATATAATGTATTGCTCACTGGAAAAACACAAGCAAAAAGAAAGAGATTGCCTACTATAATGTGCTTACTGAAGGAGGGTTTGACCTCTATGTGAACTGAAGGGAATGGTGGCTAAGGAAAGGACATTCACATACACACAACCTGCATCTGGGACATTTGTGAAGCTGTCAGTACCTTTTCTGAAATATTTCAGGGGTTCCAAAGTGAAAAATGTTAAAACACTGGTAACAAGGCTCAGTGCCATATGTCATGTATCAAAGACCTAGCCAAGAAGTCCTAAGCTATATAAATGACATACTTCTCTTGGATTAATATAACCTCTGTCTCACAGGGGTTAAAAGGCAGTTTAGGTATCTTGGTACACTGCTGCAATATGCTGGGCAGACATAAAGTGCAGTTTAAAAGGGGAAGGATTGGATGAAAAAAAACTATGCAATTTACTCGAGGTCAGAAAAATCCCTGTGGTGGAGACAGTCTCCCAATATCACCCCAATGAGCCATGCACTCACACACCCCATCTCCCCTGTGTGTGTAAGTAAAAAGCAGAGGGAGAAGAGGGATCAGCAAAGCACCGAGCAGAGGGGAAGAATACATTCATACCTGCTCTGCAAATTAAACAATGGGTACTGGAAAACAATGCTTACAATTTGGTGACAATCTCCTCAAGTATCAGAATGCCTTTACAGATATCATCCTTAGCCTGACCTTTTAAACCTGATGGTAATCAAGCAGGTGAGTTCAGTTCTTTACTTCATGTTGTTAATGAGATCAAGCACATACACATCCCTCCTACCCCTCCTGATCATTTGTCAGATATCTATGTCTTATCCTTTAGCCAGAGCAGAGAGCATCCAAATGTCATTAAAGCCTGCCCTTACTGTCCAGTGACAAGTATTTAATAGAGCAGGTCACAAAGGCAAAGGGAGCTTTTAGACATTGCCAGGTAAACAACTGAAACAGCACCAACTGGCAGGAGACAAATTTCAACTTGTGGTGTAAGATGCACAGAATGGGACACAGTTACTGGGCTACCCAGACAAAGAGGACAAATGCAAGAGATAAAACTAATGGTTTCAGCAGAAATTATGGAGCAAAAGACCAGAGGTCCTTTGGCTGGGGCCACCAGGGCAGGGATTTTGCAGCTGGCGGGTGCAGTGTTCCCCAACCCCTAACTCATGGCAAGGACCCAGAGCTAAAAAAACATTATCGAGGTGAGACTACAAACAGTTTCCAGATTGCTTTCTCCTCCACCATGCCATGGCCTTCTCACCCAGGGAGGTGCATTGCTTCATGCAATGTTATTTGAATGTGTATTCATATTGCCAAGTTCAGTAAGCTGACAGGAACAACCTGTCTTTGGGCTGAGGCTTTTTTATTTTCATGACAGTTCACAGTGCTGTTCTGAGTGTGGCTGCCTTTCAAAAGTACAAACTCTTGAGTGCAAAGGACTGGATTATATCCACTGCAACCTGTCATTGCTAAGTGCAGATGACCTCTTTCACTCACCCTAATTCCAAAACACGTATCCTGTTGTGCAGTACTAAATATTTTTTTTGGCATACAGTCTGTAACAGATATGGTATATAGATTAAGAAAAAAAAAACTAACAAAATGACCAAACACTCATTCAGCTCTTCCTGGAGAGGGGTAGCATTTGATCAGTCTGTCACATGTCAGTTATTCAAAACAAACTCAACGAATATGTGCCAAGGTGGAACAAAAATTACTTGATGCAGGGGCTTCACCAAGTCATGACTGAAATCTACAGCAGTCATGGTATGGAGGAGATGCCATTTCAGCCTCCTTTTCAGCACATCCATGGACAGACAGATGGAACTTCACAGGCTTCCCACAAGCACTGGGACTTTCCCTTCCCACCTTCATTCAGTCTCTGCTTCTTCTTCTTCTTCCCTGACACGTAACCCTCCTCATTATTCTTCACTCTCCTTTTTATTTTTTCCTTTCCCTGCCAGACCTCTGCTTCCATGCTGTGCTCTCCTGCTGAGCCCCTGATTCCATGCTCCCTGCTGTGTGTAGCAGAGGGAAGAACAATGGGTGGGAAAACTCTATGAGCAGAGAGGAGTGACTGTGGACTGACTGCTAAGGAAAATGGGAAAGATCATCAGGTCTTGCAAGCTGCCTCTTTCACTTTAAGGAGAGCTTTGGATCAAATAAAGACAGGACCTCCTAGGATCCTGCTTCCAGGGGAGACTCCTCATGCATGTTGAAGATACTGTTTTGTCAAGCTGTTCAATATCCTGAATGATGCCAACAGACATCAGATGTGGGGAGTGGGAACCAGGGAGGCTGACACTGCACTCCATTTGTCACTGAGATGGTGGGAATCACCAGGAATGGCGACCACTGAAAAAACATCACCAGAACAAAGCCCCCAGAATTATGGCTCACCTTGCTCAGAAGTGTAGAGAACATACTGGTGGATATAAATAGAAAATAAACAAAATTTTAAATTGGAATCATCATTCTCCTGCCAAAATGTTTGTCTGATATACATTGCTTAATGTGTGTGCATTTTCCTTTGGAGGAATGTAACCATAGCCTTCTTAACATTTTCCTGCGTAAAAATGAAGGCATAATATGCAATACTTCAGGTTGAAGACATGTAAGATATTTACCACGTTCTGCTTACGTAGATGGTGTTTGTTTAACCATCTTTATTAAAATAATTAACTGTTGCATTGCAATTATCCTTAGCACAAATAAAAGTTGTTCTGTACTCCTTTACCAATGTATTTTTAAGCCACTCAGTGCTTAATACAAGTTTGTAACCTGCAGGCTCAAGTCTTATGGAGACTCGTATACATGAATTATTCATGAACTAAGGAACAGTGGCTATTAACATAAGTAAAACTACTTGAAAAAGAAAAGTAGTTCACGCTTCAATTTTGTTCAGGAATTGACCTTAATTTGCTCTTCAGATCTAGACTGCCTTATTAGGAAGCTTTCTTGTCTGTTTTTTAATTCATTTTATATAGGTAGGAAACAGATAAAAAAAGGTCACCAAAGCCTATAAATCTTATAAGTTAGACTGAACTTTCATGACAGCTGTAACATTGTGGACAGCATCTTAAACCAAAGGGTTCCCCAGCCTCCCCCATTGCCCCAGCATTTAATACTTTCTGTGTGACTGTGGGGAGGCAGACAAGATGACTCAAATGCCATTAATGTTTACAAGACAGGTCTGTGAAGCCTTAAATCAGTGAGGCTCAGCTGTCATCCTGTGCATTTGCATTTGTAGTGAAAAAGCAAATCCCTGATAATACCTTGATATTTCTTAAACAGAGAGAAAGCAGAGAATACTTTAAAAAGCAGTGAAACAGAACTCAGCTGTCACATCCACAAAGTGCTATACATTCATCTTGCTGCTAAGAACTGTAAGTAAAAAAATCTTGTAAGAGCAAAGCTTTCCCTGCTTATAATGTAAACAGTGAAATATAAACTGGACTACCTGTCATATCAGGAATATATCACTGATTTTTCAGGGTATTCAGACATTTTATTCCAGCAAACCTTCACCAGTTTCTCTGGATTCAAGTTATAGTAGAAGTAATGGTAAAGAGTTGCAGCCTAAGGTCCCTTTTACTTACTACATGCTAGAAAACTTTAGAAAAAGGACAGCTTTTATGAAGTTAAAAATTTGCCAGTTGCAGTTGTGACTTTCACATTTTAAAGTCAAAAATAAGCCAAAATCATTTTGAAGCTTTTTGTCTTTGTTTTGAGTCATCTACCATCCTCTGACCATGTGAGGTGGCTGTAGCACCGCAGAGCAAGACTCACTGCAGTCACAGGTTGCAGCATGAAGACTCACTCCTGCTCTTAGAACTGGCAGTTAATTAGCAGCCAGTTTATCAAGCTTACCACAGGCTGTGAGCCCTCTGAATTTTTCATTATCTCCTCCCCTTAAGAGCACAAAGCCCGTAATTTTTTCCACGCAAGCAACACACCATGGGATTCAAGGGAAGAAGAGTAAATTTTGGACTTTGATCAATATCTTTGATGCAGTTTGAGAAATTTCACAGATTGAGATGCATTCCTGAGCTTCCAATACAAACCCCCCTTAGTTTCAGACTAAATTAAAAAAAAATTCAGAATATGCCTCACTATCCCCTCTGTTGGCCCTCAGCTGAGGACACATTTTCAATGTACAAGGAGCAGAATGGCCCAGCTGTCCATAGCTCTGGGCATGTGTGATTTTGCATCTTGACCTGGGTTGTGTGGGTGAAGCAGTGTCTGTATCATCTCCTTCAGATTAAGAAAACCAAATTATTTTTTCTCTCTGTTGTCTCAGGAAGCACTTGTAAGCATTGCAGGACACAGGAATGCAGCCTGGCTTTCTTCTGTACCTTATCAAAATGTCCTGGCCACTGGACAGCTCTGACAACAGCTCCACTGCCACTGCCTGTCCTGCATCCCTGGCTGTGTGTCTGTGTGGCTCAGCAGGATGGATGAGGGGGCAGGTCTCCCCCTGCACACACTGTTTCATGTCAACATCTTCATTTTCTGGAAGCAGCATTTCCTCCAGGTTTAGCAGGCCTTACTGACCACTAACACCCAGTAAACTCTGCTAAATGTATCTTTCCTTACTTTATTAGAAAGTTTTGATTAAGGCTGTAGGAAAACAAATTTGGAAAGACACTTAAAACCGAAACAATTTACGCAGAGACTAGTCTCTCTTAACATATTCCAAGGTAGCTAAGCCAAACCACTGCTCCTTAGATGCTGATGGATCTGGATAAACAAGGAAGCAGCTTTCCAGTGTCACCAGGATCTCGCATTGCCCTTTCAGTTCTTCAGGACTTTTTTCTCCTCCATAGTACACACCTGCCTTGATTCAAAGTGAAGGCATCTCTGAGGTGTCCACCTCAATACTTAATAATGTTTCAGATTCAAAGTTTTTTTCCTTTAATTTACATGACCTGAGAATAATTATGCATCCAAAGTCAATGGCAATTTTGTGCTTGTGTTCAGCACAGCCTGTAGTATTGTCTCAGGTTTTAGTACAGATGCACAGTCTTTTTTCAGTACTGTTAGGAGGATATAAAATTAACCTAACCGTGGTCATTTCTCACTCAAGTTAACCAGTATCATTTGAAGCTTTTCTGGGATCATACCAAAACCCAGCCTGTTGGAGCCTGGATCCCAAAGGAGAGGTGTCCATGGGGAAACCCTGATTCAAACATAAAATCACTTATGATGATGGCTGTACTTTTACATCAGCTCAAAGGTATTTTATCATGTGCTTTAAATGCATCCTCAACACCCAGTTCAGCTCGTTGGGAACATTACTGGAGCCAGATCAGTCTGATGGGTAAGGAAGTGCCGAGCTTGCAGCCAGTACTGACAGGTCCCTGGTACCTTGCTATCAGCTTGCTCTCTGCTTTTCTAGTGCAAAGCTGACCTCTTGAAGCTTCCTTCTCCCTTTGTGCTACACTCCCTTGTACTTCAATCAGCACAGCTGCATGACAAGGAACAAGTGGGGCAGCCTTGCAAAGCACGGACCTTGAATAAATAAACTGCAAGGAGAGAAACGAATCCTGACTGACTTCTTGCATCTCCTGACGAAAGCCGTATATCCTGGCAGCCGTGTGTCTCACAGCTCCAGAGGGATTAGTGTGGTGTTTACCTGCTCTTTCTCAGGCTGAGCAAACGTTTGATCTTGCTAATGTGTACACAAGTTTTTAGCAGTTGCCATAGCACAACAGGAACCCTCCCTTCTCTCCTGTTGTTTGTGACCTTTGAGGACTAACCAGCCAAGCTTTCTGACAGCATCAAAAATGCAGCTCATTTTAAATTAACTTCCAGGGCAAAAAGGGCTGCTTTCAAAGGTTCAGTCACTGCTGAGTTGGATATTCCTCCATCAGCAAGCATCAGATGCCTTTTAGAGGAAGAAAGGGCTTTTCTTCTCCCAGAAAACAGAAACTGGTTGGCTTTTGGGGATTTTTATGGAGGAAGAATCAGAAAGGGGGTACTGCTGTGCCTATATCTGGACTGGAGAAACAGGGAAACACTTCCTCCTCCCATGGGAATCCATTTGGGTACTGTTGAGTATTATTTCGTGCATGGTATTTAATACTTGTCTCCTGGTAGAGACTAATGTTCCATTGTGTCCCTGGGCACTTTGTGTAAAGAGATATTTCACCACAATAAAAGCAAAGTGCTGCCAAGAACAGGCAGTGGGGGGTTGTAGAACAAAGTTGGGAAAGTTTCCTGGCATATCACAGGTAAAATAAGGGTGGACCTGATACCTTAAGTTTTAAGTTTTTCTATTCTGCTTGGATGTGCTTTTCTGATGTTCTAGGGTGATGAAGACAAAACAGTCCTATTCCAGTTGAGAACTCAAGGACAGTTTCTTCAAACTTCAGGCCGTAAGCATAAACAACGTGCATGAACCAAAACCTATAAAAGTGTGAGATTTTGTGACCAAGCTCTCCTTTGCTTCCATCTTGGAGCCATCCAGGCATACTGCTAGGGTGTGGCCTTTTGTAGGCTTCTCAATAAATACCCATTTTATTCCCCTCAGCTCTGTGTGTAGCCTCTGTTCCAGCTCCTCTAGGCATCAGAGCTACAGCACCAACTATGCACTGTATGTCACAGCAGGCAAGTGGTCACTACACAAATCTGTGTTCATATTCTTACAGCTGGTTCAGTAGGACTGCTCTGGCTTGAAACTGAAACTGGTCATACTACCTGTTTTCTAGAGTGCTTGATTAAATTAGTTTCTTTTCTTATTTGTGAGACATTCACAAAGGACTCCTGTTTCCTCCCAGCCTGACTTTTGTCTAGGTGCCAGCTAACTTACACAAGCTAAGCTGTTTGTGAATGGTTGATTTTGACTGGCAATGAAGCTGCCTGGCCTGTCTCCAAAGGGCTGCTTGGAGCCCTCTCACACAGGTCTCCTGTGACAATGAGCAAATGAGCACAGCGAGGTTCATGTGCACCCTTGCAGACAAGGGCCAGGATCTCATTTTGGGACTGCAGAGAGAACTTGCCACTTGGCCCTTCCCATGCTGCATAGGCTGTGCCAGTGTGGCCATTATGAAAGTACAGCTTGTACTTGCCAAAAAGTTCTTCAGCTCATTCTAAAATTAACTACAAATGCAAAATTTGTCTGTCTTTTCCAGCTTTGCCTTTTGCCAGCCTAAGTTTTTCTTTAAACTGAAGGATCATATCCTCTCAGAGAAAACAGTCAAGAAATAGTTCTGATATAAACAGGGTTAGAAAACTCATTTACTTACAGACATTTGAAACTTGGCTGGATTTAATGAAGTGACATGTCAAAACAATAAATATTCAAAGAGCACAAGGTTTGATAGTAGAAGAAAGTTTTTAGTTAGAAAATATCAGAAAGCTCTTGTAGAGAAGGGACTCCTCTTGAACTCTATCAAAGTCTGTGTGTGAGTTCTGTGCATGACTATGAATTTTAATTTATGGACTAAAGGGAGAAGATTGGTAGAGGATCTTGGAGACCCCAGCTATTGATCAGAAAGAAGAAAAAAAAGAAGGAAGGGAGAGTAGAGAAGAAGCAGAACTGGGAGAAAGAATGATTCTTGTAGAAGTCATCAGATAGAAGGTATGGTTAATGAGTTTTCATGTAGGAAACTAAGAGATACCAGTGAGAAACAACTGAGAAATCGATGTACAAGAAGTTCATGAAGTCCAGAAAATAAAATCTGAGAACTGGAACTACTGTGCAGAATGTAAAAATAAATACTGTGGAGAAAACTAAAACACAATCAAATAGCAATCAAGATTTGATCTCTGAGACCGAAATAATTATGAGAAAAGAGAAATAAACAGCAGACTGCTGTAACCTCTTCAGTAGTGGTGATGGCATAGAAAAAAATTTCTTAAGGTTACTAGAAAAGATATTAAGAATATAGGAAGATAAATACTACAAATGACAATGGAAGGTTTTTAGCTCCCAGATATGAATTAGGCATGAAAATCAGATATCTAGTTTGATAGCCATTAAATTTTTTTGCAATTGAGAAACACATTCCTAAACAAAGAAAAGTTTTGTATCTGGTCTTGTTAAAACATAATGCTGCCATGAAAATGGGGGCTGCAGAAGTTAGTCTTGCCTCATGTGGGGTAAAATTAACTAGAAGGATCAGCAAAAAGAGCCCATATTAAAGATTATTCCAGAAGGGAAATCTGTAGGATACAGGAAGAGCTAATGTGAAGGCACAGGTGCTGAGGAGTTCAGAAAATTGAATGAGACTTGGGTGTTGGACATTAAAAAAATGCTACTCCAATCTTCATACTGAGAAAAGGAGAAAATTTTTAAAAAGGGTCCTAAATTGTTTAGGTAAAGAGCCACATAAAAATTGGGAATATGTAAAAATCTAAATACCAGGAAAAAAGACCTTTTACAAAAATCAAGGTTACACATACACCTATTCCAAAAGCTGAATCTGTATTTCTACATAGCTATTCTGCAGTGCCTATCCCTGTATTATAAAAGACCTTTCACCCTTTCATCCCACAGATGGCAACTCTTGGACAGAGTTCACATCCACCTCCAGAGATGATGCTGGAGCACACCTTTGTTCTCAGGTTGCCATGGCTGTTTTTAACAAAATGTGTTCATGTGTCCTCCTCCACCAGCCAAATGGAAGGAGGGCAACCGGAAGAGGTGTAGAACTCGACCTAGCCATGAGCTCAGGTGGGACTAATGGAACCATCTACACTCCCTTTTAAGTCCTTTCTCATCTTTGATCTGTTGCTGCCTTCTGGCTTTGCTATGTAATAAGGATCCTACTGTTTTTAAATATTACAGGTTTCTGCTGCTCTTTCAACACTGCCCTGAAATTACTGAGCAGAAGTACCACAGTAGCAATTTACACAAATGGTGGAAGCACAAGTTATCACCCCCATTTTCTTTCATTTTCACTCATCGTTCAATAATACATATATACTCAAGATTTCAAATTACTTTCAAGTTCTATGACTAATAGGGTGTGGAGCTGTAATTTACTTACATGAATGTTTCATTATTTTCTTTCCAGTGAATTTGGAGAAGGTATCACAAAACCTCAGTTCCTTAGCATTGTAACAGGAATCCAGTGACTGAGCTGAAATTTGACTCTAATTTAAGATGTAAATTCTGTCCATCTGCAAAAGGGAAAAAAATTACATTGTAACTTAACTTCACTTCATCATTATCTTCCATTTTCCGGGAGTGCTTCAGATGCATTAGGAGAAGGTCCCAGTGCAAAGAAGAGAAAAATAGGGCATGTGAAACATCAATTATTAAAATATAATATTCATTACAATGGATGTAGTCACTAGGAATGACTAATGTGCTCAGAGATGCATGATGGTCTTGATTTACAGATATTAACTGATGTACTGATATTTAGACAGAATAAGTACTGAGTATATAAGGAGAGGTATTAAAAAAGCACCCACTTAGGCTCAATAAAAAAGAAAAAGAAATGTTATCTATTAATATTTTATTCTCTGCCATTAGGGCTGTAAGGTTAAAAACCATCCCTTAGGTTTTATCCAAAAAAGCCCTATCATTTCTGTATTGTAGCATCTTAAAATTTACAAACTTTCTAATATTTTCTTTCCCTTCTATTCCTTGTTTACTCCTAAGACTGCTCTCCCCCTACTTCCAAAGCTACTGGGGCTCTTGCTCTCTCAGAAAGACCATCTGAAACTCTTTGCTGACTTGTGCCTGCCCACAGCAACATTAGCTCAGCTCTCTCTCTGGGCCAGAGCACCTTATAACTCTTGCTGAAGGGCTGTGGGTGGCAGAACTTATGTTATGTATATCTGCAAACCTCTGCATGCACACTCACAATTTACAGCCATCCTTCACCAGCCAGTGCAAAATCTCCCTCACTGCCCCAGCCCTTACCCAGGGACAGAACCCCTGNAGACCAGCCACAACAAGTCAGCAGGTGAATGGTAATTCCCCAGAGCTGCTGCAATGAAAGGCAAACCTGGAGACCTGGGATATACACCCCAGTTCCCAGGAGAGATTGCCTAATGAGGGATTGCCAGTGTTGTTTTTTAAGAACAGGTTGGACAAAAAAGCAACAGAACTGGCAGAGCCAGAGATAAATAAGCCTGCCTTTGGGCAGGAGCAGGCATTTAAAGACATGGTACATTCTCTGCTTTCTATCATTTGCCTAGGCACACTGATTTTTGGCATATTTCTTAAGCCTTCTCTTTGTGCCCACACTCACTCGGATGATGAACCAGCTGAGAGGTGCTCGAACAGGAATCAGGATGAGCAGGGCATGTTTTCTCCTTCACTGCAGCCTCACTGTTTGACCTTGAGCTCCTAACATCCTGCTGTGCTCACCAAGAGCATGCATCTACAAAGCTGGTGGTAATCCATCTGCGTCATAGAGCTAAGATTTTGGATAATAATCAATGTGGAAAGAAATCTTTTTTTTCTTCTTTTTCTTTCACTAAAAGATTAATCACATGAAGCAAGAAGAAAATAAATTCTGACTTACGTGAAGAATTACTACAGCAGGACTTGAGGAACAGTCACAGAAATGTATGCTTACACTGCATAAAACCAAACTGGGCTTTGCAGTGCTTCTCATATTTTCTAATGGACACACCAATACATTGTCCTACATGGTTTACTTGTGTTGAAGTAACCTCCAAAACACATTCATGAAATTGTGGGAAGACTCATGAGAAGTAGTGAACAATCACCATTTCAATAAAGTTCACCTGAAGCTGCAGCTAAAATGTTTGAAAAGCAAATTTTCTGGTTTGTGGTCCTGGCCTCACTCTCCTGCCCAGTGCTGCTGTCTTTCCCAAGTGAATCCTCATTTTTTCCAAGTGATGCCCAAATGAGCACAAGTGATTTCAACACCTCCTTAGTCTGAATTCCTGAGTATTCAGAATATGCAGAGCAAGGAACCTTGGTAGTGCAGTAGCATTTTAAAGTGGTTGAGTTTTCCCCATATTTATCATTATAAGGACTAAAATTCCTTTGAAAGTAAGAAATTCCCCATGGCCATTCATTGATGCTAACTGTGTATCTGTCCTAGGCAACCCACTAGCAATCCCAAAGTGGGATTAAAAAGTATCCTTATACTGTAATATCATGTTATAAAGTTGGAACTTATATTGATTGTTTTTGCAGAGCCAAATTATTTTGTGTGAACATATACTACAATAGTATTGTACTGTGTCACTGTTCATTTCCCAAAGAGATATTAAGTGGGAATGAAAATCATGACAAGCACTGTGACCGCTGTTCATCTCAAAATCCATTATTTAAATAAATTACCTCTTCTGTTGATCTGTAGCTCCAGCACCTGGTGTTAGGAAGACTGAAAGTCAGGGACAGAATTATCTGTTTTACCAGCTGCATTTTGTCACTCCAACCACATCAGAATTCATGCTACAAAAATACATGAGATAAAAGCAAAGGGTGAGTGTGGAATACAGAACCAACACAAGCCTTCTGCATTTTCAAATGATATGGAAATCTAAAATCCTTAAAATTTTTGTTTTCATCATGATTTAAAGAATATGAAGATATTTGGGTTATGTCTTGGGTTTCACTCTTCATAAGGCCTAGATGATTGTAGATCCTACTTCTTTTTATGCCCCCTTTATTTCACTAAAATTAAATGATCCTTTAGTTTAACAAAAGAGACTGTCTTCCTTTAAAGTGCGCTGTCATTTGTGTGTTTCTAAAATGGCAGATGCCATTTTTGGGCCCAAAATAAGAGTTGATAAGACATTAAACCCTGTGCACAATGTCATTAAAGTTTTGTCTGTAACTGAACTTTTTTTTGTTGCACATTAATCTTCAGACATGCTATTTGAATGTGGAAGGACATAGTCTGTGAGAAACCTTGACAATGGAAAACTTAGTCATTGTGTCATGGAACCTCCCAAGGAATAAAGCACACAAATATCATAAAGTCCCTACAGTTGCACTGAATCATCTGTTTCTTCTTGGTTAAAGGAAAGAATAACAAGAAAAGCTGGGCAATAATGATTATTAAGCAATTACTTTCCACCTTATCTCCATTAGATTTGCAGGTTTAAGAGATCAGCTATTTCCATTTCAAATTTCTAAGTGCACAATTTCTGAAATGCAAAAGCATCCAGATTTTGAAATTTTGCATCTTGTTAAACATTTGGATCAGTGTTCTAGGCTCTGTTTTTTGTCTCTAAGTCCTGGTGATTATTCTGGCATAGTTACTGAACCTTGGCTTTGTTTTGGTATTTATAATATGTTTGTTATATGCAAATGGAGGTCCTCTCTGGTTCTTTTTGCTTCTCTCTTACCTTCCTCCTTTTCTTTCCTTCATTCCTATTTCAGAAACCTAGATAAATATCCTTCTGAAATAGGAATAGATACAAATCTGAATTAATTCAGGTGTCAAATTTATGGAGTAGAATTATATGCCAGAAGATGTGTGATTTTCAGGTAATTTCTCTTCCCTGGAATGATTCTGTCTCATTTAAAACATTAATATAAAGCCTGAGGGGCCAGCCCATCATGCACTCAATACACTGGGCTGAAAATGAAATTCTTTACTAACAAGGTGCGACAAACCCTTGCTGCCAGAAAACAATACATTGCTGATGTCTGCATGTTGTGTAGCTTTAATCCAACAACACATTGCTCTGCAGGCAGATACTCCTATTTAAAGGAGGCAACTCAGGAGGGAATGTAATATTATTAAATATACATAGGAACAAAGAAACATCCTGACTGTGTTTTTTCCAAGCACTTGTGCATAGGTATAATACTGTGATTGATGTTTCTATATCCACACACTAATAGCCAAACAGATTTTCAAATTCACAAGAGCTATTGGAGAACATCCAGTTCCCCTCCATTCACCTGGATGTCATAAAAGCAGTTGAGTGATGGCTGATCCTGGGCTAGCTCTTAAGCTAAAGCAAGTTTGCTTATTCTTGGTAATGGCATTCTCAGTAACAGCAGGAAGAGTTCTATTAAAAAGTATTTGGCCAGACAGACCAGATTTTCAGCCATGTGTAAATCTCTATTAAAATCCTCTTTTAGAGCATCATCAGTTCCTAGTAAGAGGTGTAGACCTACTTCCCACAACTGAAGGAAACACATACCTGCTTTGTATCCACAAAATGTGGAGTTTTCAGTGTTCTCTCATCTTACTATATTGTCACTCAGATGAAGAGACTTTTTAGTGTTTCCTCTGTAAGCAAACTCCCTGGTGAGACTTGAGCCCACTTCTTACACCTTTCGTAACAAAGACTTTTCAGTCTATGCACCTTGTTCTTTTCTTTAGCTTTCAAAGAGCAAAGCCTTTTTGATAGCAGTTTTCTGGGAAAGTAGGTAGGATTCATGGAGTGACCCACAGTGTGAATGTATCTGCAGATAATCACATGAAGGAGGAGAGAGACTTTCTTATCCCAAACCACTCTCCTTGATGTGCTCCTTGATGCACACAGGCACAGCCTTCGCTCCTGCCCTTCTTTTCAATCACGGTGCATTTTGTGTTTCTGCATCTGGAGGAGCTGCCAGGATGCCCTGATCTGCCCCTGCAGCAGCCACGGGAGGTAGGTGCAGAGGAGGCAGCCTCAGGCATGCATCTGCAGTTACTGCAGGCTAGAAAATCCTCCAGGTCATGGTGCTGTGGGAAAGATCCCCTGCTGTCAGGGTGTACATATGGCTCACACATCTCAAAAGATGAGTAAAATAAACCTTTGATAGACAGTTTTATTCAGCTTCCTTCATCAAAGACTAAAGATATAGTACGAAAACACAAGAAAGTTGAAGTAACAAGCTGAAAATAAGCTTGCTTTAATGAGATGGATGTAGTTTGATTATGCTCAGTCATCATTTTCTAAACTTGATCCTAATTTCCCTTCATATATCAAGTTCCTACTATATAAAATCATATTGTCTTTCCTGTGTTCAACCCTGCCGTCAGCTTTCCAGGTTGCCTTGTAATTTACCGTAATTCTCCTGTGGGTGAATCACCCTTCATGCTAGTGTCTTCTGTCAGAAATATTTTTTGTGTCCTGGTGCACTTTACTGAACTGTGTTCTTCCAGAAAGTGACTAATGACCTCACTAAAACTCAGAAGAAGTTTACGACCAGTAGAAAGTTTTCTGTGATAGAGAAATAATTTTAAGGTCTGTGACAGCTTTGGAGGGCTCTAGCAAACACACTTTAAGAACCAAAACATTTGGGGAAAAACATAACACAAATATTGTGTCTCTTCAGTATCACTTGTACTCCCTGGGTATTTCTGGGAATAAAGCCAGGCAAAGGTAGCACATACACCTGCCACAGCTGAAAGCAGAGACCCAAGTGACTCCAGCTGAGACTGGCTCAAGAACTGTAGCTCTTGTCAAATACCCTGTGAGTAAAAGACTGGCTTCAATCAGTTCAAACACCAGTAGAAGACTTTGTCTAGGACTGACACTGCTGAAGAAAACTCTGCTTTTCTTTTTTTACTTTTTGCTGTAAAATTTCCACACTCTTGATGACCCTTTAGTGCACAATTCTCCCAGGCAAGGAGTGGCTGCTAGCAACAGCTCCTGCTTGGGTACTGCTTAGGACCAGGTTAAATTCCCAAAGCAGGAGTCCCAGGGCCAGAATGAGCCACGGTGCCTGTGAGATTCATGTCCATCAAATAATTCACAGTGGGTGAAGACTACTGCTCCCAGTGGATCTGTGTTGATGTAGTGCAGTCTGTTCTCTGGAGAAGGGCCTTCAGTCTGGAATGGGTGGAGCAAGGAAGGGTTTTAACCGAGCAGTGGGTCTTACTCATTCTGATGGGTAGAGATGCTAAAGCACAGGGCAAAGCTTTAGAGGGGATGTGGTGATACTGGCTGCAGGAGTCAAGAAACTCAGTCCTAAGCCTGCTGGCTTGGAAAAGGAGGTTTTCTCTGTAGACTTAAAATTCTTTAATACTGCAGAAAGCTGCACAGCCCAGGATCTGGTATTCAGTCCACTTCAGTCCTCTTTTCTGTTGAATCTCTGGCACTACTCAGACTCTTCCTGGAAGGTTACTATTATTGTGAGATACCTCTGAGACAATAAAGGGCATGAAAACTCCAGAGAAGCTGGAGAAATATCATCGGATATGAGATATCACAAGACATCTCTATTTTTCTAAAGCTAAGTTTATTTTAGAGCATTTTTTGCATTTGAGTGAGGTACAGATGAAATTTCTATAAATTTTATCTATTGGCTCTGCCACTGGTCATTGAACATGACACTCTTTGTAGTTACAAATAACTCACATAGCATGGAAAAAGCCAAGCATGTGGCTCATGTGGATTGATGGAAGTAGGCTGATCCCACATGCTGAGGAGCTCTCATGACACTGGGCATCACCATCCTCCAGCTTTCACACCAGCAGGCAAACAGTCAACATTTGCTTCTGGAGAGTGTTTGAAAGTCTTCTTCAAAAACCACTAAATTATTTTGTGCTATTGTGCTTTAAGCTCTCAGGGAGCTTTTTAAATGCTCAGAATATGCTTCTTAAAATGTCAGAATATAAAGCATAACCAGACAATCTCCATAAAGAGAGGTGTGTTATAAATACAGCTGTGCCAAAATGTTGACTCGTAAGGCTTTTTAATGGCTTTTATTTACAGTCAGAAGATAAACTATAGAATAAACATTATTGTGAGAAGACATTCTACAGCATTTGAACTAGCCAAATCATTTCAAGGATCGTGTGCTCGAATCTCTATTAGCACAGGATGATCGTGTCCCTGAATCAGGAGCCTACAGAGGAAAAAAGAGAAACAACCATGTAAAGCTTCTTGGAAGTACTGGAATATCAGTACAATGCAGTTATTATGATATACAATGCACAGTGTGCTATAATGAACAAGCTGTCTTACTGTTTATCTCACTTAGAGCCTCTCTACAATAATGGTTTCTTGGTAAGATACATCTTCATAATCTTTATTGTATCTGTTTTCTTATAAAGAATTTTCCTCTTTTCCATTTAGCTGCTCTTGGCAATTCTCCTTTAGGTACACACGTACAATGTCATGAAAAAGAGCTCTGTGAGATGATTTTGTCATTGAAAATCAATGTATTGCACCTCGTCCTTCAGCTGCCCAGCTGTGGAGATGGTTCCACCTCAAACAATGGCTCATTCCACAGCCAAAATTGATTTTCCTTTTTCTCCTCCAGTGCTGTTCTGTTCTGTCTCTACTTTTTAGGCGCTGCATATCCTGTTTGAGCCCTGCCCTAGAGGAGCATGGCTTTCCAACCCTGAGGCTGCACAGCAGAAGTGCTTTCTTATTCTGTCTCATTGCATCTTCTTTTGTCGTGTTCCTTACTATTTAAACAACACACTTTCAAAAGATCATGGTAGGAACCCAAATCCATAAAACTGGGAATCAACAGACTTTCTAATGGAACATTTTTAATGGAACGTTATGGGATCTCTCCTCCCTCCCCCCATCACCCTTCCCCTCCTCCTTAGGCAACACATTACCTGTTTTGTTTTTTTTCCTCCAGTAAATGATAATCACCTTCTTATCTTATCTAGCATTCCCCATGATACTCCTGAGGCTCAAGCTGCCCAGCCACTCTCTGTCTTAAATGATTTACACATCTAATTAATAACAAAGTAGCTAGGATTTAGCTCCGGAGCTCAGGGCTTCAATTTTATATCCCAAGAAGGACTGGGTTCCCGAAAGCTTATCTGCTTCCTTCAAATACAGAAATTGCTCTCATAAAAGGTTATTCCCCAACATTATCATGCTATATGCTCACTGTGGTAACAGGATGTGGAGGACAGAGATGAGAGCCAGAAGAAGGGTTCAGAGGAAGGAAAATGTAAGTTAGGTCTCTGAGAGGACATTGTCCCACAATGGCAATGTTTTTACTCACACTTTGTTTGATTATCTGGTTATATTAGCACTGATTGAATTACTCATCTGGTCTGTGTGGGGTCATAAAATGTCAAAAGTGAAGAATAATAAATAAGTACCTTGGTCTGGGAGTTCTTCACAGGTTTTTGTCTGATGGTAGAAAAGCTTTAAGAACTTCCAAGTTTATGAACTTTCACCAGTAGAAAAATGTATATTTTTACAATACTGACATCCAAATTCTTTTTGAAAGTGACTCAATTTCCCTGCCTGAAATTTCAGTGAGATAAAGAATATGGTCTTCTGTAAATGGCTCTTTGGCGTGCATAAAGGACTTCTGTTTTCCTTTCCCTTTGATAACAAAAGTCCATATTAGAATTAGATAAACTTATGAAGATTAATGTTATTTATGAATAGGTGAAAAACAATGATAGCAGACTAAGATCCTTCATTTTTTTTAAATTTAAAAATTTAAAAGTTAGCTTTTCAGCCAACATGTCCATTGATAATATTGTACAACTTCTCTTTAAAAGGCTGAATCTCTATGGCATTCATTTACTTTATTTGGGTGTGCTGCAACAAGAATCGGATTTATATTTGCTGCATGAAACAGTGGACTTAATGACATAGAGAATTCTACCTAAAAATCCTTCAAAAAAGAAACCACAAAAAACCACTAACCAAAACTCAAAACCAAACCAAAACAACAAACCCTGCCCCTCAAACACACAAAAAAGGACCAAGAAAAAAATTACAAAGCTTTGAAAAACACATTTTGGAAAATGAACTACAGAAACATCTTTTTGAAAACCTCTACTTTTGCATTTTTAAAATCATTGCAAGAGATTACAGTCTTTTAATAGGGAAGAAAATGGAGTGGAAGGTACCTAAAAGGTTAATGATACAACCAGTAAACCTTTGTTCATTAAAATACAGACTTTTAGGCCCAGTATTAGAGACTGGCCATAGGCAAAGGGGCAGTTAAAATGCCTGCTACCCACAATAAAAACATCTCCAGTTAAGAACTGAGGAACTGTGCATTTTGAGGAAGGACTGATGGGTGCGTCAGAAAAATATTGTTTATTTCTCTCCTTAGAGCTAATGGCAAAGCTGATACCAGCAAATAAATAATAAACCATTTCTCAAAACAGAGTGAATCAGCTCAGTGCTGGTTCTATTAAGCCCTCACTCCTGCTCAGCACTTTGTATTCAGCAGGAACACCACGATGGCTGAGCAAAGCAGAACAGGGTAATTAACTTGCCCTTTTCTCTGACAGAAAAGAAAGATCTCCTTGTTGGAGTTTAAAGTTTCCTATTGCTTCCTTCCAGAGGCTGTGATATCTTCTTAAACAGCTTGCTACAGGTAAAATTAAAGCCCTGGAGATGAGAAGTATCTTTAATTCTGTGTTTATTGTCAGCCTTTCATTCACCATGTCCTGGGGCTGGGTAGTCAGCTCTCAAAAGGAAAGGCTCTGGGTGTCTACTCACCTGCTTCCTCTTTAGGAAATCTCTATTGCCTCTTGCATCTTTCCAGTAACTACTTCAATAGTCTTGTTCCTAGTTACCAGGGCCAGTAGTTGGTTAAAGTTCAAATATACTAAAACGAGTAGTTTTGCCAGTGTGATTTCCCACAGCCTTGTTTCCTAGTGCCTGATGTGCCTCCAAGAGCAGGGTCTTGCCTCTCCCTTCCTTCCAGCATAATCCATCCTGAACAGTCCCTCCTTCTATGTCTCTTTCTCAGGGTGACACACCCATCCCCAAAGTCACATTCCATCAAAGTCCCCATCTCCCCAAACACCAGGGTGGCAAACTATGCCATGCCCTGGTGTGAGTTTTGCATGTGCTGGCCAGTTCAGTGATATGTGGTGATAATTATGGACTCCTGCATTGGGTACAGCCCAGAATCCCACCCAGGCTCTCCTCCATGTGCCAGCTGGACGTGCAGGAAGAGGATCCTGAGGCTTCTTGCCCTCTGTCACCTGCCATGGACAGAGAGCAATGGCATTTTCATCCAATTCTTCTCCTTCAGTAATTAACCCAGGAGTGAGTTCTGGTTCAAATAGTCTATAGCAGGAATGTAGTAAAATGACCTGTGCAGCAACTGGTTACAATATTGAAATAAAGATGTCTACCATTAGTTTCTGGGGTTAATAACTTACTGCAATGCATGGGGGAGGCACCAGCTTGCAGTGACTGGAGATTTTTTAAGATTTCAGACAAAAATGCTGGTTTGACCTTTTTTGAAAGTGAAAGAATATTATCATGCTGTCAGGAAAAAAAATGACTGGAATATATATTAAAGCCAATATAGAATATACATAAAAAGAAGATGCGACAAAAACTGAGAAATTATATTAAATAAAAACAAAGTAGTTTTACCATCATTACATGAATTACTTAGTGGGCAACTTTTATTTTGTGGTCTGGCTTACAGCCAGTGATCTATTTGACTCAGACTGTTGTACTGTTCTCCAGTCTTCAGCTCCCCTGCTCACTGCCACCTGTTTGTCACACATGACTCTTGATCACTGCAGAAATGCTCAGATAGGTGAGAGACTCCTTTGCCTGATTATGGATTCTTGGCAGCAGTAAAAGGCTCCAGTTTGAGCAAGCCTTGGACATTCAAATTTTGGGAGAAGTAAAATTAGTAAACTGGTGTCTACTATTGTAGTTTTGGTAAGAAAATACTTCCACAAATAAGTAGTTCTTTTGTGCCCATATTTAGATGTTAATACATTTCTGACGTAAAGTTATTTGAAAAATAAGAGTCCACATTTTACTGCTAGTAAGTCACATGAAAAACATGCTTTTAAAGGAATGTGTAGAACTTTTAAATCTTCTAAGGCTATTTAATTCAAAATTCCTTGATTTTCTAGATAAAAACAATTTTTAAAACAGCATTTAATGCTTTCCATCTCTTTCAAGATGTTCTGATGTGTGCTGCATTTTTACATTACTCTAATTTCTTTCTCCTGAGACTCTAGAGTTCTGTGTATGAATTAGGCAAACTAAACATTAGCCTAAATGATAAAAAATATAATTATTTGCAATATCATTGTATTAAAAAAATGCCAAAGATACATTTGTGACTTCTGCTGGCAAACATAATTTGAAGCATCTGAAGAGGATAATGAACTTGTTTTCAGCCCTTTTAATTATTTTGGAATACAAAAATCAGGAAAAATTGCATATTATTGTATGTTCACTGCTGCTTTCAAATTAAGCATTTATGAGCCTTGCTCGGTTTCAAGTTCCTGTTTTCTATGTACTACACAATCCCAACATAGCTGCTACCTGAAAAAATCCAGAGGGAAGACTGATGATATAAGATGGTGGGAGTGCATAATCCTGCGAATGTCTCTTTCATTTCCCGGATGAAATATCAGGCTTTACGGATCAGTAAATTATTACTAGGTTTTAATCCATCAAAGCAGAGCGATTTTGAAAGCTGCAGCAGTGTGGGATGGTTGCAGGAGTGGGGATGTTGCAGGGGAGGGGGTGTCTTGCTCTGCCCTCAGTGCAGGAGCAGCTGCTGCAGGAGCTGGCAAAGTGAGGAGGGCAAGGAGAGCTGGGGGCTGCTGGGGGCTCCTGCCCACCCAGACCCTGTGGCAGCAGAGCACCACGGCCACTTGAGCTTCTCAAACTCCTTTTCATGTTAGCTGCACTCATTTCAGCCTTGCCAGCCCAGGTGTGAGTGGTGGGCTCTGAACCCCAGAGCACATGTAGATCTCTGATACTGGTCCCATCGGGCAGAAAACCAAAGAGGCAAAGAAGGGCAACCCCTCCACCAGCTGTCACTTGGTTGTGGGATGCTGAAAAGACACTGCTATGTACAGTGGGTATTGCATAACACTTGGTGCCATTTGGAGTGAATTTCTTCATTTTTCCCACTGTTTACCTCATCTTTCAAACTATAAATTCCTTCTCTCACTTACTATCTGCCATCAGGTATCTACACAGAGCCTAAAACAACTGGCTCCAAATATCCCCCTGCTTCATCTCAGCCACCAGCACCCTGACCTGCAGGTACACACACAGCTGGGCAGCCACCCTGTCTTCATCTCTTCGCCCTCCATACTACAGAGATTAAATATCTGTGACCTGCTGAGGCAGTGAAGGATTCATATATAGAAGTAGTTTAAAATGCAAAGCACACAGAAAACAAACTGCAAAAATACAAATTAATTTTGGATCCCAGGACACTATCTCGATACAAATTATAGCACAACGTGGTTCTACAACCTTTTCTGAGGTGGCTTCTTCAAACACCCGTGCTGTGTACAATCACTTATTAACATTTGGTAATCTGTAGGGTAACATGAAATTAAAAGTCACTCTGGCTGGTATGCACTGATGAGAAAAGCTCGTTTTGAATTTCAAATAAAGCTTGTTGGACTACAGAATACTCATATAAGCCATTCCAATATTAGAAGGCATCTTTACAGGAAAGCAATTAACATTCCATCTCCTGTATTTTCACCACTGGAGAATTTGGGTACTGGCAACCACTGACATCTCCTTACTTACTCCGTTTCCCCTTGCACATCCAGCTCCCAAACATGAGTGCTGCTTCTCAGCTCCAGCCCTCTTATTAGTGATAATAACAATGCTTCGGTGAGAGCAATTACAAAGCAGCTTCTCGAGAGACTTGGCAGTCATTTCCCCTTGTGCTAAATATGTCAGGATCTGTGTCACCTACAATTCGACCAAAAAGCAGTTTAAAAACTTCCCCTGGCAATGTGTGACTCTGATTCTGTCAATTAGAAGACATCAGGACAGTGGATGAAAAATACTGTTTCATTTTGCTGAATAAATTTATACATACCAGTCCTGTTTTTCATGTGTTCAATTCTTTAAAAGATCTCTGGAAATGTTCTCAAAAATTTATTTCAGGAAGAAAAAAGGTTCAGTTCTGAAATCCTAAGCTATATTACAGATTTATGGTATACTTGACCAGAACACAGTTATTATTTTGAAAGTAAAATTCATCTTCTCCAGTATTTACCCTTATTTTACTAGCAGGACCTTTCTTTGTCCTTCTCTTCACATACCACCAATCATTTTAATGAAGTTGCCAAGGTTTTTCCCCTTCCTTTCTCTAAACTTTGCTGTGTGAGTGAACTCACCCAGGATTAGATTAAGCACCAGAATATGTTTTAGTAAACAGAATTTACTCCCGTCCTTCAGCTCCCCATCCACTGTTACAAACCAATCTTTCATTCCCTTGAGGCAACATGAGGAAGAAGCCTCTGTATAAAAGAGTTACAACTCATTCAGACTCTGAGGGATAAGCTGTCAAAACAATGCATTGAATGAGGTACATCCAATAATACTCATGTCTATTCAAACCACATCAAGGTTTGTATTCCATGCACTGCTCAAATGTCAGTTTTGAATCTTGTTTACTCTTTCAAAAGGTAGAATTTAGGTATTTTAACAAATTACCTGATAATGTTTTGGCTACGCAGAAAATGCAGTGGTGGAGGAATCCACAAATTTGAATAAGAGGCTTTCAGACATGTGGAACATCCTTTATCACCCTCAACAAAACAATCAGCTTCCACTGAGCTCCTTTTCATTGTAAAGATCATTTTAAAAAGTCTACTTGGACCGTGTTTAACAACAAAGTTTTGGCCTTGTCCCTCTATCTCTTTTGCACTCTCTTTTATGCACTACCACAATTAGGACAAATTTTCAAACAAACTGACCTGCAGCAAATAATATTTCTGCAAGCCAGAGTAGCTGCATTTTGCCTTGTAGAATCCTAGCAATGCTTAGGTTGGAAAAGACCCCTGAGATTGAGTCCAGCCATTAACACTGCACTGCCAAGTCTACCACTATATCAAAGCTATATGAGAGCTTCATAACTTCACTCTGTGCTGATCCAAATTAATTGCTGATACAGCCATGATTTTGTCCCTAAATTTAAATGAATCTGCTATCAATTCATACAAAATAATTGAGAAAAAAGAGGACTCTTCCTTTAATTTTTCTTAAAACTCAGTGCATTGGAGAATGCACAATATAGAGCAGAGAAATCACCAAAGGAAAGGATGCTACATCTTATAAGTCAGGACAGAGCTGAATCCCAGGCTTCTGAAATCTCTAGTCAGAAGTAAAGGTGCCAACAAAACAGAAGCCAGGCCCAGGACCACTGCACCCTGGTTACCAATCAGTTGTGCAGGCTGCCTCAACCCTGGGCCAGCAATGCTGTCTGTGCTCACAGAGCTCTGCAGGGTCCTCTGAAACAACCAGAGCAGCAGCTCCCTGCCAGGACTGCAGACCCTGAGCACTCTTCACACTCCAGCATCTGACAGTCAAGGTGGAAAATCTGTTCCCTGCCACATCACTCTCTCTTCTCCTTCCTAAGAAATTTTTTGATCCTGAAACTTTTATTTATTTATGCAAAAGAAAGCTGATCTCACTGAGCTGTAAAGTTCCTGGGGGCAGATAATGATGTCCTGATGACTGCAACCTGTGAAAGTGCCTATACCTGTTTAATTTTAATGACATGAACTGCCTGGCTGAAGTCAATGAGACCATACTCAAGACATAATTTAAGTGCATTTGTTATTTCAGGGACAGCTATTACATCTGAGCATGCACACTCATTTAAATGAGAGTATAATTTTTTGTGTGTGGTAGAGCAATGCATCTGGTGTGCCAATGTGCAAAAAACCCACCTTTTAGCAGTGAGAATTTTCAGTTGACCTTGAAGTCTGGTTTTTCAATATAACACTAACCCCAAATGGGTGTCAGAAAGTTATATCCCATTAGGTAGAAGAAAACCAGAAACTAGATAGAAAGAACAGAAAACAGCCATACTCCTTCTAGTATGATTTGCTTTGGAGACCCCACCAACCAGGAAGGTGTATCTGGAGATATTTTCCACACTCAGATGAGTGCAGAGAATATAAATGTTCCTCTAGCCTCTAAAAAAATATCCTATATAAGTTAGAATAGGGTAGTGTGATTCAGTGGGTAAAACACCTTTTTCTCCCTGTGTAATGCTACCACTTTTGGAGAGTGAAGAAGTGCTACAGGTGACAAGTAAAAGACAGTAGCAAGAAGATAGTGGCTCCTCAACCTGTGTATCACTGTGTATTGGCACAATTTGGTACTCTGTATAAGGTCTAAGAAACACTGAAGCAAGATGCAGTGGTACCTTCTGTTGTCATAGACCTTTTCCCAGATATACTCTATGTCATGTAAATATAGTTTGAATCTAAGCAAATTTTTTATCTAGGAGGTGTAGAAACTGGTGATTTCAGGCAATTTAAAATTTGAAAGATTGAGATTACTGTTTCTGCTAGACGCTGTTACTGTTCTATTTACCATCCTCAAAGTTATTTCCAGTTTCATACAATCATTCAACTTCTATGACCCTGATGTTGTTGCAGAAGTAACACACTGATATTTTCTAATAGGTATTGTTTGTAACTATATGAAATAAACAGCAGCTAGGTTGTTATTTTCATGTGTTGCTGCTGTTGCTCCTTTCCTTTATGAATTGTTTGTAAACTTCTACAATTCTACAAACAGACACCCCAGTGTCTGTTACTCAGTCACATCCCAAAAAGCAGGGCTGGGTTAGTTAAGGGTACTACACACTCACAAATGTTAGCCATAGAAAGCAGCCAATAAACACAGACGTCACCTCTGCCATAGAGATTTCATGCTCTACTAATGCATTTCACTAAAGCCCCAGGCTAAAACATCTCATCACAAGTGCCAGACTTTGGCAGAATTCTATGTTAATGTCAAACCCCTGCCATCCTGTGTTCCACTGCTTGAAGACCTTGCCTTCTGCAAACTTTACGCCCATTCTCTGAGACCTTTCCTAAAACCTGTCTGATGTTATCACGTGTTTCTCATCTGCTCTTACACTGGGATTTCTCCCACTCTAATTTTGCTTATGAGTGCAGTTCAGGAGAATCTCTGAAAATTTCATTTAAAAATATTCCTCTAGACAGTCTAGAGAAAGATGCATGTTGAGCACAGGATGAGACAGTTAAGGACAAGCACCATACAGACAGCCTGTACCTTAATGAAAACAAGTGTGCTTATACCAGAGGGACACAGATGCATGACAGAATTCCTGAGCCAGGTTCCTGAGTGTGTTAAGCATCCATTATGGGACCCTACTAATGGGAGAATACTGGGATACTTGGATTTTGGTCTCACTGAGTATTGTCCTTCATATGATTTTAATGCACTCATTTTAATCTGCTGCTTCAACCTACCCTTCTCCTTTATTCACTAAATTAAGCATCCTGCTTTCACACAGCAGGTTACTTATGTGAATCTTATATTACCATTTTATACCTCACCTATGAATTTGGCAGAGAAAACACCCTGGTTTCCATCCTACTTAATTATGGGTGATACTATACATCAATTTTTCAGCATATTTGAGGTGAAACTGGAAAATATCCTTAAATATCTAACATTATTATCTGATTTGTATGTGTCTGCACACTATTTAAAGGCACATGTTGCCTTTGTATGTAGGAAGAAGATTAAATGGAGTCTTATCATCTAGATAGGTTTCAGCTAAAGAAAAGAGTAATTAACTATGTAAAGAATGTCATTAATAACCCTGGCCATAATTAGCAAACTGACAGCTCCTGGCACTCTTTACTTTCTTGTGTATACTCACTTAGGATGTCTTCAAAGCCATTAATTTCCTGCGCTGTTTACTATCCAAAGACCCTCCATTTTCCATAGGATTATCTCAACCAGAAGACCTAAATTCAAAGAACTATGAAGAATTGAAAACAGAACACTATGGGAAAAAAAACCCCACCACACTATGCTGATGGCACTTTGGGACCATTTTGAAATGGCACATCACTTTGAAACTCAGCTAAACAAGTAGCCAAACATAAAGTATCAGCTATTTTTTTTTATTGTGATTTTGTATTTTTGTTGATTTGTTTGTTGTTAAAATATATCAGGATGGACAAAATACAGAGAGAGAAATTGTGAAGGTGGAAAGACAAAATAGTAGCTCAAGGAAGCAAGACATAATGCATTCTACATAACATATAAAATATTATAGTCTGTATGATGTGGACTTCTGAAAGAGTTTTGGGAGTATGAGGAACCACACTAGCCTGGGGAAAAAAGGCTGAGCTTAAGGCCAAATGTAAAATAATAATTTACTGTACATGCACTTAGTGTAATCAGGCAGCTACAATCTATCCTTGCATTAGAGCCCAGCCCTATTAGACATATGAGCAAACCAAAAAGGGCAAAACATTGCTTGCTGCATGAGCAGCCCTGCTGCATCCAAGGTGGCTTCTCCTCTTCAACCTGTCTCATCAACAAACTGAGTAAGCAGCTGGAAAAAAAAACCCTTTCACCAGAAGGCAGAAATTTAAGTCTTGATGATGGAGACATACAGAAGGCAGAGTCCCATGCATACTGCCACGGCATTATCTAAATATGTAACCACAATAAACAGCAAAATTTGGATTCTAAGCCTTCCACAAGCCAAGGCACAGGAGCACAAACTGATCCACCATCAGGGTCTCACAAAGAAAAATGAGTATCTCAAGTCATTTTTCACATCTGCAAAACAACTGGCTGTGGATGAATTGGTTTTGAAGAAAGTTTATATAGGAGCCCTCAACCCTCTTCATTTTTATGATGTAGCCACTGAACAACGTGTCTTCTTGGTGTTCCTAGGAATAATGTGATCTTTTAAAATTCCCAAACTAGGGAACTGGTAGGGGGTTTTTTTTGTATGCAAGTAGTTCTTTATCTCACTGACAGGTAAGTAGAGTGACAGGGGCCTTCCAGAAGCACAGTCTGGAGATCTTCTCCTAAGGCCTCTCTTTATGAGAAGATGGTACAGAATGATACATTGTGCTGACTCCTAGGACAACAATTTGTTCAAAAAGTTCTTTTTCTCATTTGGCTTAGTGAATTTTGGAAATTAATGAAGTCAATGTGCACAAAGTTCACAGGGCATGTCAGCACAGGTCAGCACCTCAGTTCGTGCTCAGTGCTGCAGCAATGGACTTACATGACTTCCAGAACAGAAATAGTTCCATGTCTGCCCCAACCAAGCATGGACTGGGAGAACAAGGTACCACTGACCATCAGTTTAGATGTGACCAGGATAGGGAACAAGGTTGTTCAAATGGAGAAACCCTTATGCTGCTATTGGCACTGCAAATTCACATCTTGATTTTCTGTAGAATACCTTTCCCATGCAGGCATACCCTTAGAGCAAGAATCACTCTAGAGGATTTCCAAACTGGTCAGCCATAGCTGTAAACATGTTGCAGAGAAAAGTGTAGATTATTATTTTAATATTGACACAGTCCACAGGCTGTAAGATTATGCACCTGTCAGTACTTCTGGTTTAAACTCAGGATAATCCAGTAAAAAACAAAACAAAACAAAAAAACCAAAACAACGGCTATCATACTGTCATTATGGCTGTTTGCTGAAATTTACCTTCTCTGAACATTGTTTTTTTAGAAATTCATGCAGGAGTGTGCTAACCCTGCCCATGCCACACCCTGGGTGAACTTGGCCACAGTATCAGCCAAGGACATTACAAAACTGCCGAAAGTCCCGACCAAAGGGCAAAGTGTAGTCAGGTGACAGGAGCATGGTGTGGGAACAGGCTGTGACTCGAGCCTTTTCCACACAACACCTGAGCTACACCCAATTATCATCCTCTGCAGGCTGCTCCCTCCTACAGCAGACATATTCCCAGGAAAAGCTGCAGCAGTTAGCACGGAAACCTGTGACCTGGGCAGTCCTGATACAGTAAAAGAAGTATTATAAGACACACTTCATCTTGAAATAGAAGAGGTGTCACCAGCAAGCAACAGGGGAACAGAGAGGGAACACAGAAGGACCAGTTAGAATATAGAAGTCTATCATGCTGATGTTCCGAGGAAATTTATTTCCCTATGCATAGGCATCTGGTGTCATTTGAGTCACAATAGGATGTATAAAGTGGCATCATGGAGCCATCAAATATGGCACATATCCTGTAGAGCACCAATTTCCTTCCAGATCAGCAGCTGGGCATCCCATGGGTTGACCCTCAGGCAGCTCAAATGGTGCAGAAATCTGCATGTAAGCATCTGAACTTAGGTGGGCTTTAGGGTAACCCACACAATTGTCGAGTGATTGTGTTGACTATACCTCCACTGGCCATGGGCACAGTTTAGGCTCATGGCCCCTACATGGGGACACTCATGGGGACACAACATTTTGTCCTTTGCTGAACCCCACTCGTACTGTTAGGTGAAGGGAATCTGTGAAAGGCACAGTCAGTGCATATGGATACACAGTAGGTTATTAAAAACTTATTGATCATGGGATTTCAAACTCTCCTGAGTGGAAGGCTTACTATAGGCACAACAGAGAAGTGGACAAAGACTAAGTGATGGTTTCTCCCCTCAGATAATATGCCAGGTTTTGAAGGTTGAAGGTGAAACACACAGCTCCTGATGAGAAAGAGCTAGTTTACTGATCTGCCTTGGCAACATAATACACATTAAGTGGACTTTGCAGAAATCAGATACTATTTCTGCTGGTTGCATTCCAGCAGAGCACTGCCTGGATAAATAGCTCAAAGGAAATGTTGTTCAGAAGGTGTGTCCGGTGTCTTCTACTAACCTCAGTTTCTTTGATGCAGTTAAGTGATATAGTGATTAAAGCTACTTGCAATATTTTAAGATGAAAAAAAAATTCAAATAACAGTTTTATCTCTTTTACAATTACTCTTTTCCAATCCCCATGCTCAGGAGAACTTGTACTTGACAAAAACTCATTGTTTCTGCTGGCTAGTAAGAAAGCTGGCATCAGGCCCTATTTAAGGTGGAGCTGTCAGGGTCTCTGTGCAAATGTCCTCAGTGACCACTGACCAAATGGCCACAACCTGCTCTACAAACAGTGCGCTAAAGACCACCAACTTAGAAGCTGTATTTACAAGCATAACTCTTCTACTTGTAAACAAAACAAAACCTCAGTGACTTCTTACAATGAAGTAAAAATTTCCCATAGATTGTTTTTTAACTAGATCTGGCCCCGGGAAGGAATAATCTAATCAACAGGAGTGAAGAGACCACCTGGAGGATGAACTGGATTGTAGCTGTAGTGAGCATGGAGTCCCTGGCAGCATCCTGCTTCCAGCAGAATAATGCTGCTGCAGTTTCTGGAAAGGCCCTGAAGATGCTCTCTCTCTACAGCACACACACACAAACATGTGTCCACAGCCAGGAAAGGGGGACAAGCTCTGTCAGGCCATCAGAAACAAGAGGCTGGAGGTCAGTTTCTTGTTACCATCTTGGGCAAAGTCATGCCAGAACTGGGTGCTCTGGGGGCCATGTGGGTGAGGTCAGCAGACAGCACAGCCCAAGGGAAGCACATCCACCAGTCTGCTACCCCAGCTGGACCAGGTCACATCGACTGCCCAGCAATAACTGGCATGTAGGGTGCCCTGGTACTTCTATCAGATAGGATCCCATCCAGGAAATCTGACATCATGCTGAAGTATGAACCAAAGTGCAGTAAAAGGAGATGATCAGGAGACTGGGCAGAAAATCCCATAACTGAATTGAATAAAAACTGATATAGAAACTCCAGTGAGTTATCCCTGTAACTGAGCTCTATGTGCATGTTGCCCTTAGCCATCAGATATAGCTCTCTTCATTTAATTGCTCATTAACTACTATTTAAAATAAAAACCAACCAAAAAAAAAAAAAAAAAACACAAAAAAACCCCAAACAAACAAACAAACAAAAAAACAAAAACAAACCCACATTTTCACAGCAATCTTTGCACTTATGTGTGTGCATTTTTCAATAGAGATGCTATCTGTCCTTGGAGAGTTCCTGCTATAAACACTGAGACCAGGACACAACTGTTTTGTTTTTCTCTGTGAGAGAAAATTATGATTTTGCAGCATGGGGCTCTTCCTGAAGGGCAGGACGATGGTGGAGGACTCCAAGTGTCCTGGCTGAGTGGCACGGTGCACAAGGTGGTTCGTGACAGGGCAGGGATGGCAGCCAGCTGTTCTCTGTCGGGGAGCAGGGAGCATCTGCTGTTCTCCTGGAACAGCCCAGACACAGGAAGGAGCAGAGCCAGCCAGGGCCCCAGCTGGGGAGCCATCAGCACAGAGGGGAAAGCAAATGCCTCTCATCAGGCCCCAATTAGCACAAACGTGATTAGAGAGGCCACCTCCCCTGCAGGCTGCCGAATGCTTGGCCAAAGACAGCAGTGAGGGAGAATGATAACAGAGGGGGAGAGCTGAGAGGGAGAAGAGAGTGGAAAAGATGGACAGCAGGGCTTGTGTGCTCTGAGATAAAATACCAACCACATTATGTAGGTAAATGCATTTCAGCCTTTCCCAGCGCAAAGCTTTATCCCAATGACTGCCAGTAATCTAATACTCCTTACCTGAAGCCAGACAGAGCTCCACAGCAACTCAGCTGTGTCTTGTTGGCAAAGAAAGCAAACCTTGCTGCTGTTGTACCAGAGAACACAGCCCCCAACCATTTCCATGTGCTTTGCTATCATTTCTTGTGTTGAGCTATAAAGAACTCCATGCTGTGGGGCCAGGCTTCAAACCTGTGCTCTGTACACCAGGACTGTTGGTTGGACCATCAGCATGAAGCAGGACAAATATTGTTCATATAAATGGCCCTCCAGTTTCCAACAGAAGGAAAAATCCTAATCATATGGAGGAAAGTGCATTCTTCACTGAGGAGGTCAGTGCTGGCTTTGGAGGGTGGTGAGCCCAGTTAGGAGGGAGAGGGGGGGAGATGTAGAGCACAGCCTTCATGAGGTGCCTTCCAAGGGGTGAGCTGTAGTAGTGCTCTATTTATACTCATCAGCTAGAAAAGACCCTCACTAGATAACAGCTCTGCTAGCAGAAGGATTTGGAAGTGCCACCATTTTAAATTGTGTGTAAAAAGATTTGATTGTTCATTTGAAACATTGCCTATTATCTCTATTTCTTGTCTAGAAAAGGAAAGATTTTTTTTTCTTTGCTCTGTAGAGCATTATGGAGTTGGAAGTTGATTTTGCCTGCTGATATCCTTGCTGATCATCCTTTTTTGATCCTAAAATCCTTTAAAACATAATAAGGCAACTTAGTGACCAAAGCATATTGCCAGCCTTTTCAAAGAACTGTACAGAAGCATAAAAGGCAAAGCTCTGGCACTGAAGCTCAGAGATGCAACCTCACACTCTGATGTTCTATCTATTTTCATATTCAGTGTTAGGAATGCTTAGACAGTATGAACAAAACATAAACCTCTCAAATAAGACAACAGCAAACTAATGTGTTCATATTTTGTACACAGTACTTTTAAGCTTCGAAAAAGGTTAAATAAATATTAAATTATACTTTATTAATTCATTCACTTTAAATTATTTAAAAATAAAATACAATTAGTTAAGTAATAAGTTAGGGTCTTTACACTATTTATCTCCTTTCAAAAGCCTTTGTAAAGGTTCATTGAGCATTGACATCTTTGACTAACTTGACAGGATGCAAGCTATTTTTATTTCTTGAACGATTGTATCTCTGAGCAAACAAACTTGCCTGATGCCTCATGTCCTTATCTCTGACTGAAGCCAGTGGGAGCTGAGCTGTTTACAGCTTCAGTGATACATAGAAAGCCTTCATTTTTGCATGGAAACCTACAAGAACACAATTATTTTTCAATATCTTGGCCTATCTCTTCACCTCTGCCATGCTCACGTAATTTCACTTGGCAGCAGCAGTCTCAAGAAGGAAGGAAAGAAAAGCCAGGAACATTGTGGTCTGGCAGATCACTTTGGTTTCTCAACAAGTCTGTGCAAGTGTCAAGTGATTCACAAATGGTTCAGCAAATGTTGTCTCTGCTGAAATCAGATAAGGGTCAGCTCCAGGCGCCACATGAAACACAGGAAGCAGAGCCAGTGCTGGGATTGCAGGGGCTCTGGAGGATGCAGGGTCCTGCTCTTTCCCCTGGAGAGCTGCCCCCATTACACAAAATATCTGCAATGGCTGGACTTTGCTCTTCCAGCCTCAGATGGATAGCTCAGGATAAGAGATGTGCTAATCCAAGCATCTCCCCTCACCATGAGCCAGGGCTGACTATGCTGGGTGCAGAGGGCCAGCACCTTGCACAGGGGCACCAGGAGGCCCAAGAGGAGACCCACATTTTGTGTGACCTTGTGTTTCAGTGCCTGGCTGCACATGGCTTTCACCTCCTGGGAAATGGCTTTAGTTCAGTCTGGGCTGAATGCTCAGCACTACAATATTGGATGGACCAAATTTGCTCTGTATCTGGGGTTACTGGGAGAACCATACAAGTGCACAAACTCCCAGATTAGAAATCTTAATAATTATGGTGTTTTGGAAATATTTTTTCCCTGGTAATCCAGAATGCTAATCTGAATTACCTGGTTATCTGTTCATTCATTACTTAGTACCAGTCTTAAACCAAAGGAACAAGGATTTCAACTAACTTTTATTCTACAACATACTGCATGACTTGAGTTTGTGTGTTAATCCTTATTTTCTTACCTTTAATAGAATTTTTGACACAAATCCTGAACAGGACAATAGGATAATCAAATACTTTCACAGAATCACAGAATATTCTGAGTTGGAATGGACCCAGAAAGATCATTGATTCCAGCTCTTAAGTGAATGACCCATGTAGGGATTGAACCCATGACTTTGGTGGTATTAGCACCATGTTCTAACCAGCTGAGCTAATCTCATGTAAAAGAGAAAAAATCCACAACAGTCTAATCATTAAAATATTTTAAAAGTGGTTTTTAGGGGGAGAGGGTTTTTTTTGATGGGTTTAGCAGACGGGGTAATGGAAGCAATTTTCTAGGAGAAATTTAAAATACTATCTGCAGTTGCTCTTTAAGAACAAGAAATGACTTCTGTTAGGTCTACATTACAGACTCCCTCTAAGTTCAGCTGGTAGTAAAATAGTAGAGACTTACTATTCAAAGCCAGAGAACAATAAACTGAAGTTATTTTTCTCTCCAGTCAAGTCTCACTTTCAGTGGGGATAGATAATTACTTTAGGCTGTAAGTAAATAGCATATGACATTTATTTGTATATCAGTTGATTTTAATATTGCTAGATTTTTTTTGTTTTATGCCTAACAATGTAGGCAATTTACAGATTTTTAAATACACAAACCAGAAGCCTAAAATCTATATAGAAAAACTAAATGAATGTATCACAGTAAGAATGGAAATTAAATAGTTGTTCAAAATATCCTGTTATTAACTTTTTTTTTTTTTTACCTTATTCATCTTGTTCTGCCAAATCTTATCGGTCTTTATATAATCCTTCCCCACAACACTATTTTTAGGTCTAGGTCATAACCTGTTCTGGTCTAACAGCTAAGCCTGATAGGAGAAAGAATTTGGACTAGAGACTTGGACTAGAAGACCTGAATTCAACATGAATTTCCCTCTGATCCTGTGATCTCTGCTGGCTCCACTTATTCCCCTCTGGAGTGGGAGCGTGCCCGTAGGCTACACCTACACCTCCTACATCTACACCTACACCTATACCTACACCTACACCACCTACACCTACAGCTACAGCTCCACCTACACCTACACCTCCTACATCTACACCTACATCTACACCTATACCTACACCTACACCACCTACAGCTACAGCTCCACCTACACCTCCTACACCTACATCTACACCTACACCTACATCTACACCTACACCACCTACATCTACACCTACACCACCTACACCTACATCTACACCTACATCTACACGTATGCCACCTACACCTACATCTACACCACCTACATCTACACCACCTGCATCTACACCTACATCTACACCTACATCTACACCTACACCACCTACACGTACACCACCTACACCTACCCTACACCTACACTGCCAAATCCCTCAGGACCTGGTCCTGGGCTGGCCCCCGTGCCCACGGTGGAGAGGGACACTGGCAAGCAAGAGCAGACCACTCTTGGGTACCATGTGTGTACCCACACTACTCCTACATCCACCCCATACCTCTCTGCTCCAGACTCCTGTGTTATTCTGAGATAAAATTACCACCTGTGGGAGTGGCTGAGGGGTCATTTTGTCCAAAACATCTTAAAAGCCACGATTGTGCTTGTTCCAGAGGATGAGCTATCTGTGCTGGAGACCACATGCTGCATACCTGAGGGTGCAGGGTGAAAGAGACTGAGGGCAGAAGGAACCAGACCTGGAGGAGTCCTCTCCATGTATCCCTTTGGAGTGGCTTTGGGGGTGGAATCTCTCTGAGCAGCACCTGGGGGACTTGCCTGTTCTGGAGAAGGGTGACTGGAGGCTCCAAAGCAAAGCCAGTGTGGAAATGAGTGCTCACCTTCCCTCCCTGACCCCCTCACACCACTCAGGTCACAACCCATCCCTTAATTTAGTTCATCACCTCGCTGCTCAGGCTCTAGTAAAGCCCAAATAGCCTTGGCATTTACTTCAGAAATCCAGGAAGCTTTTCCTCTTTTATATTTGTCTGTAATAGTTATCTTAGAAAGACTTAAACATACAGGCTAGTTTATACAGTTGGTGCCATAAATAAGATGTCTGTGCCAGCTGTACTTGTCAGAAAGGAAAATAACAAGAAATAGATAGACAAACATTTTCTGACAGATGAATTCCTGGATGGACACTGAATAGTCATATGGGATGAATGATTAAAATCTCCAACCCTTTTCTGCTCATTAAATCTACTTTTTCATCTGGGGTTTAGCATCTTGCTAGCACCTGACTTAAAGTTTGCAGGGCAGGGGTGGACCATGACCGTGTTCATGGAAGAGGTCTAGACTATTTTTTCCTAGAAAAACCTGCAAATAAGAATAACTGTGTGATCCTGTCCACAGCAGCTGCTGCATCAGCATGATAAGATCTTACTGAATCTGTAATTTTACTTAATGTAGCTGTTGCAATATAAACCTAATGAAGCATGAATACTGGGACTTATGTTTATTTGTTTTGTATAGCTTTGGAATTGATATAATTATACAGAACAGCTAAGCTATTTTGCTCTCTTTATCCAAGATGTTATTTAATCTTCAGAGTCAATCAGATTAGAACACATCTGTTATAACTTTCAAGATAAGTTCATGTACATCAAGAATTTGTAGTCAGGTCATCACAAGAGTATTGTGAATGTTCTGTTGTTATGTGGAGCTCAGGTGATGTTGGGGTGCATTTAGAAGGACTCTGAAATGCAAAGGGCAAGACAGGGCTCGATTTCACCATGCAAACAACTGTGTCAGAGAACCCACTTGCAACACAGATGTTGCCCAGCTTAGTTAAAACACAGTTCTCTAGTGTACCAGCAACTTACTCATCTCCCTAAACCAAAGCTGAAAATTATCGAATAGACTCAGTTGAACTCACAGTTAGCCTATGCATACAACTGCTGCATGTCATAGTGAATATCTAGAGAAGGTCAGACTATTAATTAAATTCACAGTGACGATTCAGAATTGCATCTGTGTGCTCAGATTTATTCTCTGATCTCAAGACTAAACCAGACGTGATTTGACATCATCTACACTATTTAACTTACTTGTTAGCCAAACAGGATAGCTGGGAATAGCCAGTAGCCTGTGCTGATTCCCAAAGCCAGGCTAAGGAGACAGAGCCTATCTATATCCTCTGTACATACGGACAGGGCAGGGTGCAGGCTCCCTTTTAGGCTTGGAAGATATTTGTCTTTTATGTCTGAACTGTACAAGAGTCCTTTAGGAAGTGACAGGACAAACCACCACACCTTCAGAGGTGTAGTGACTGATGACTATTAAATGTAAACCTTTGTCCTTGGCAGGGCAACTGTCTTGATAAATTAGTTCATTTTCTCATCTAAACTCTGAAAGGAGCTCTTGCATCAGCAAACTGAAGGAGACCTGAAAATACTTAAAAAGCAAAAAAGCTGCATTAATACATGCAAGCACATTTATCAGTCTTTCTATATTTGGATAATTCTTGTGCCTAAACAGTAGAGGACACCTTTTGGAGTCCTTATACAGCCTGTATTCCAACAGTCCCCTTTAATTATCACATGCCCATCAAGAACTGAACTGCAAACCCACATCCATAGGGATCTGGGAAAGATTCTAAGCACTGAAAAAATCATAGAAAACCACAAGGTATCTCAGCAATGAAGAGCACTGGCTCCTGTGGAAAGGCAACATGCAGACTTCATTTGCCAATGACTTCTTGAGAGACCATGCAAGAGCTCTTCTGGCCTCAAATTAATACATAGGAAGTACAGATAAAACACAGTTCCCCATAGATTTCATAAGGACAGAGACTAAAATTTGCAATCACTTGATAAGAAATAATGGATGACTGCTAGCTGTATCTCCAGAGAGACTACAGGAAATCCTTGGGAAAGAAGCATCATGATCTCATCCAATTTGCTGTTAAAACCTTAGGCAGAAGATGACAGACTTCACATGTTATATATATCCATGCATTCCAAGTTCTGATATCGTGCTCCTTTGGTGATATTTCCAGTGTTTTGGTGTTTGATGGATGGGTTCCTTTAAACATTAGGAGTTGTGTCCATCATAGTGTTGGACAAATTTATGCTCTATGATGGACATTCTCTCAAGGAAAATGTGACAAAATTTCTGTCTTATTAGAAACATTTTGAGTTTCACGACTCACCACTTGTTGTAAAACCTTTCATATGCTCTACAGAAAATGGATAAGTCCAATAGGAAATGGGATTTCCAGCAGTCAGTGTCTGAATGGGAAAATACCTTCATAAGCTGGTAGGACATTCAGAAGTCTGAAGACTGCTCTGAGTGTTGTTTGGGTCTTATGCATCACTGGGATTTTCAAATATGAATATATCCTGTTGTTTGGTTTCTGAACTCAAGTCTGTATCATTGAAAATGAGACTGGGAGAGCTTATAACAGCATGTCAGCAAGTATGGTAGAAGAGATGAAGTTTTCAAATACCATTTTGTGATTTGAATGCACATCTCCAGTGAATACCTTAAACAACATTGAAGGTGAGACTTTTTCAATGTTCCCTGTTTAAATCCTTCCACTTTGCAAGAGTAACTAAAAATCCATGAACTTCCTAGGTGCATGCACACTAGATGATAGAATTAATATCTTCTGACCATTACCTTCAGTAAATTTCTAATTAGACAAGCAAAATATAAATGTTTTCAGCAACAGAACCTGAGTGACAATGAACTACACACCCACACTATAACTACTGTGTTGGGAGGCAAGAAACTAAGTTTTAAAAGTTTGATTCAAATCTGTGAGGGGAAGGTTGTCTCTCACACTTGCCAGGTGAGTCCCCCAACTACCAGAATATAAATTACATGTAACAGACAAATGGCAATTCTCTGTCAGAAGTTCAATAATCAGTGATATGCTTCCTAATCTGCCTCTGTGTGAATACACAGCGGAATTCATGGAACATAAATATGCACTGTATCTCTCACCTGCTTAGGCCCACAGATAGACATGTACTGCCTTGGCACAGCAGCAGCAAAAACTTTGCCCGGATTGTTTTAGGCATCTGCCAGGCAAGCAGACAGTAAAGAGGTGATACACAGATGCTGGAAGTTCCTTAAAGCATCAGGGATGACTTTAAACTCTTTATGGGTTTTAGCTTTAGATTAGGTGAAAGGGTTTTTCTATGATCAAAACTAACTATACATGAGACTAGGCCAGCAGGACTTTTACAGAGGAAAACTGTGTGGATAAGTATGCTGATGACTGCAGCAATGCTGCCTATAAAATTCATAAAGTATTTAAGAAGTGCCCTGACCCATCCCTGCATTGGGTGAAGTGACTGTGTATGAGCTTGGTTGGTTGGTAAAGGATGTTGCAACCACTGAGAGGCAGTTTTACAACTGCAAGCTATGACTGGGCCTATGGGGAACACTGTGAGAACAACTCATACATGACAGGAGCAACAGTAAGAACCTTTTACTGAGTGCAAAGTTTATTTTGACACCTGTAACACACGTTCATTCATGAAGTATCTTAATTCAAACTTCAAGGAATCCCTTTCAGGATCAGAGTTGTTCTGAGAGTTAAATGTCTTATTTCCTTCACAGCATCATAGCTGTATCTTACTGTGAAAACTCTGGCCCTTCTCCTCCTTTTCAAATTACTCAGTGAATTTGATCCGACAGCATGATAAACGTATCAGTCTTTTCATATCAAAATATTCAATCTCAATATTTTAACACACACTTAAATATTTTTTTATTTTTACATTTTAGGCATGTGAGAGATGTATGAAAAAAGGAATTAGTGTAGGCCCAGATGCACTGCAGGGACAAGAAGGCATAAAAAGGGAAAGAAGCATGCTATGGCTAGCACCTTCCCCATTGTAACTGCCTGGTGTAATGCACATTTCATTTGTTCTCCCTTTCATCTCTTGTTCTCACTGTGATATTCCATCACTTTTCTTTTCCTGTTTGTTCTAATAAGGCTTCCCATATGCTACCATGAATCACTGTGATACAAATTGCACAGTCCCATTGAGATCCATGATGGTTGTTCAACCTGGGAAGTGGTGCACCTGGGGTGAATTTCCAAAATTCTACTAAAAAATGAAGCCCACTAATGACAATTTGAGCAAGCTGGATTGACTTCAGGAGGAAGATGTTTTCTGATTAAGACACCAAGCTGTTTAATGAAGTAAAAACCGCAAAATCACAAGAGTGGAAAAGGATGCTAAGCAATCTGGCAGTGGTGGGAGAGGCTAAAAGAAGGCATACAAGTGATGTGGGTCTGCCTCTGTCATACAGCACTCAAGCCCAGAGTCTTAAAATTCTGCCTGAAGATGTACAGGCATGCCTATATCTTCTATTGTGTGAATCTGAGAGAATTGGGACAGTCACTGATTTCATGTTGAAAGGCCTAAAATTTCCCCACTGGAGACAGCTATTTGGAAACTGTTCATTTCTGTGTTGTGGCTGCTTTACATCCCCTAGTGCAGCAAATAGGACACACGGTGGCACCACTCAGTGTCACAGCAGAAGTGAATCACCCCCTGATGTGGGCTGCAGCACCTGCACTCAGCACTGAGAGCTGCTGGGGGTGGAAACATCAGTCCTGGGACACAGTTGTTCTGCTGGTCTCCAAAATGGGAGCATCCAATTTCTGTTAGGGCTTGAGCTCCCCTTTCTCTTTCCTCCTTGCCTTTACCTCCCACTGCCACCACTTTGTTTTTGCCCTTTGACCACTATAAATCAGACTGGCACTGACACTGGCAATGGGGTGGGAGCAGTGACAGCAGTGATCTAAGTTTTGCACATATTGTACTATTTGCTTGCAGTGCCATTGTACCAGTCCTGTTTCTGGCTTTCCTCTGGCTCAGACTCTAGCAGTGCTCTGAAAACATCCCTTATTAATAAAATCTCAGTGAGAAGTGGTTTTTCTTACCCCACATAAAATTCAGCTGCTTTGTGTTTCATGATAACTTTAAATGCCAGCTGACTCAAAGGTGTTTTGTAGAACTCTCCTTCTGTGGGAAAACTCTTTGTGTCAGCTCAGGCTTACTGTGTGCAGAACTAGCCTCTCTTACCTTTGTCTAATGCCAGAGGGAGACTGATGGCAGCTGACAGGCTGCTGCACCCATTTTTATTTCCATTTTATTATCTGCAGGCCTGTTCTGGGTCAGGGGCAAAGGTGGTTTGCTTGGAACTCTCATAACACACTCTTTCCCTCTGCTTTCCAGAAGGAAGAAATACAATGGCTCCCTCTTCTTTGAATACCGTAAGAGTGTATCCATAAATATAAGACCTAATTCCAAGAAATACAAATATAAGTATTTCAAATCAGAGAATCATATTTTAAACTGAAATGCACTTAAGTTTTAAAATATGTAACCTAAATATATTTAAAATCTCACTTAACTGTGCAGCTGCTATATTGATGTACCTTACTAAAGGGAGGCAGGGTTACAAAGTTTTGTTCCTTGCAATGTTTTCTGACCCTGGGAAGACTCTTCTTCCCCTTACATGTTGTTGTCATCACCCAGGATTCTCAGGGAAAAGTATCTCACGTATCTGGAAAGTCAGCTGGAAATTGCTGTTGCAATTTTTCATGAGAAATTTCTTGTGACATGCACTTCATGGACAATGAAAACTCACATCTACTTTTGTCAGTGAGATAAGGATGAAACTGGCTGAAAAATGAAAATATTCCATCAAAGGTCTTTCAGGCATGCATTTAAAGCCAAGGACATTTTAAGAGAAAGGAAAATATATCAAAAATTTTTAATGTTTTAAACGCTTTTTTTCCCATCAAAACCAGTGTTTTTAAATTTGTTTTGTATATCAACTCTAAACACAAAGCTATTGTCCACTGCAAAAAACTATATAGTATTGCAGGGAGTGAATGAACAGCTTTGAGAAAGAAATTAATTATAGTTGTTTGATAAGACCTCTCTTACTGATACTTGTATGTGTTCATTTTTCTTATTATTTCAAATGAATGCAAACTAATTTTTTTTTTTTTACTTTTTTAAGAACTTTTAAAGTAAGTTTTTAAAGCTTGTACAAGACATTAGAATTTGGAACAAACACAAATTAAAATGCATGGAGAAATGTGAATATGTGTTATTATGTTATTCAGTGCCATAGAACTCCATGGAAAATTTTGAAGGAAACGATGAAGGCAGATTTGTCAATATGGGAATGAAATCTTAGTATGTCATAACTAAATTCATTACATCTATCAGCTTATTGTTCAGATTAATTGCCAGAAGACATCAGCCTTCTCTATATGCCCAGCATCCCATGAAGCATTTCAATATGTAATGATATTAACTACACTCTTACATATCTGTGAATGAACCACTTTAACAGGAAAGAGCTCCCTGGTAATAAACAATGCTTAAACTTTTATTATTGTCTCTCAGTTTTCAAGAATATTGATTTTTAGGTAAGTTATTATGTGAACCAGCTCTACTTCTACTGTAAAAGGAAAACAAAAGTTCTTTCTCTCAAAAAACTGTACCCATTCTACATATCAACAAGAATTTAACCGTAAGTGATCTCAAGCTATGTCACAAATTTCAGTCATGATTCAGGCAAGCATTGTATCTGGGATCCTCGCTGTGAACAGGCAGTTCTATGTGTTATGGGGCTTCTGGAATTCAGACCCACATGTCTAGAAACAAAAATGATGTAAAATTAAGGGGAAATCCAGCAGTAGAACCATGTTGGCAAGAGAATAATTCAGTTTTGTATGTTTCTAAGAAGGTCTTCACTGAAGAGCTAGCCCAAACTCTGACTCCAGAGCTGCTTGTAATCTTTCTCTTGTCACAGTGAGAACCTTGCTGGTAGCAAAGCAGTGTACCCTGAAACTTTGTAACGAGGACAGGGAGGCTCATCTCTTCCTTTCTAAACTTGTTAGCTACAATTTAGTGATTATAAAGATGAAATATGAACCAATCACCACAAAAGCATTCTAGTATTCCCCCAGAAGTAATAGACAAACTAAAACCAAACCAAACCAATAAAAAATATGCATAAAAAATTTGCAGATATAAACTGGCTTTTATTTCCTGTATTAGAACAAAAGTTATCTACGATTCAGTTATTACAGTGCATCTCACATGAGACCATGAGTTAAAGTTGGACTGCCCCAGGTGATTACCTATAACTTACAAGTCTAGTTTTCAGGAGTTTACATTACAGCCAATGGCTCTGTCCTGCCTGTTTAGAATTGGAGCCCCAGATGGGAATTCTGCTCTATGTTTCTAAAGGGCAAAGATTTGAGACACACAATTCAGACTGATGCCATTCCACTGCACCTTACACTTTACACGTGCACAGAAGCAGCACAGCTGTGGGCCAGGGACAGACGTGTCCTGTCCCTGCTGGGCTGCGGCCACTGCCCCGGGAAGGGCAGGGTGCTGCCAGCACAGCAGGGGCACAGCTGGGGGCACAGCAGGGGGACAGCTGAGGGCACAGCTGGGGCACATCTGGAGGGACAGCTGGGTGCACAGCTGGGGCACATCTGGACACAGATGAAGGCACAGCGGGGGCATAGCTGGAGGGACAGCTGGAGGCACATCTGGAGGCACAGCGAGGGGGCACAGGTGGGGACACAGCAGGGGCACAGCTGGAGGCACAGCTGGAGGCACAGCTGGGGCACAGCTGGAGGCACAGCAGGGACACAGCTGGAGGCACAGCTGGAGGCACAGCGAGGGGGCACAGGTGGGGACACAGCTGGGGGCACAGCAGGGGGCACAGCGGGGGCACAGCTGGAGGCACAGCAGGGGCACAGCAGGGGGAACAGTGGGAGGCACAGCTGGAGGCACAGCTGGAGGCACAGCTGGGGCACAGCGGGGGCACAGCGGGCGCACAGCTGTGGGACAGCGAGGGGGCACAGCGAGGGGGCACAGCTGGGGCACAGCTGGGGGCACATCTGTGCTGCCTGCCCGGGGTGCCCGGACTCTGCTCTGCCGCTGTGCTCCGGAAGCCCGTCCCGTCCTTTCCCGATCATTCCAAGGTTTTCCGCTGGAGCTCAGCGCTCGGCACGGCCCCGCGGGTGGGAACTCACCCCGAAAGGAGCGGGGCAAGGTGGTGCCCCCTGAAGGGCAAGATGCACTGGGGTCTGCCGGGTCAGGCCCTGAAGCAGCGCCCGTTCCCAGGAGGCGGCCCGGGAGAGGATATTCCTGACGGGAGCGAACCCTCCGAGTCCCCGCCGTCGGAGCAGGCTCCCCGCGCCCACCGCAGCCCCGGACAGCTGGAGCGGGGAGGCGGCGGGGCCGGACCGCTGCCCCCCACCCCCGGGGCGGCTCCTGCCTCCTTCCCTGCCCTCCCCTGCCCTCCCTCCCTCCCTTCCTGCCGGCCGGGATTGGCTGTGCCTGCCTGCGGGCGGGCGGGACGCGCTGCGCCCCGACGGTGCGGGGAGCGGGGAGCGCGGCCCTCGGAGCGCCCGGGCTGTCCGACACCGCGATTTTCCTTTTCTCCCTTTTTTTTTTTTTTTTTTTTNNNTTTTTCTTTATCCCACTTCCCTCTCGGGACTGGAAGCAGGATCCGCGCCCCTGAGATTGCTATGCCAGCTGAACTCTCCCGGGCCGTGGGAATGCACGCCATCTCCGACCTGCACTCCTCCCTCCCCCTGCGGCTCCTCAACAAGGGGCCCGAGTACCTCCGCAGGCAGCTGGAGGCCGGCAAGCCGGGCAGGAAAAGTGCCGTGGAGAGACTGGCCGCCGACAAGGCCAAGTACGTGAAGAGCCAGCAGGTCATCAGCAGCAGGCAGGACCCCGTCATCGCGCTCAGCTCAGCCTCCGAGAGCAGCAGCGAGAACTGCTCCGTGGGGAGCAGGGCGGCGAGCAGGGAGCGGGGCAGAGGGACGGGCACAAAGGGCCTGGAGCTGGGCAAGGCCGTGAGCTCCTGCCGAGCCCCCCTGCAGCACGGCCCCGCCATCGCCCGCCGCAGCACCCGGAGGCAGATGCGGCCCGATTCCCTGGTGATCTACCGTCAGAAATGTGAGCTTGGCAGAGGTCAAAGCCAGGACAGCCCGCGGGGGAACTTGGTGAGGAAGATCTTCAATGGGTCCATAAAGGAGAAGCAGCTGGCTTCCCCTGAGTTGCCCAGAGTCATGGAGGACGTCGCAGCCACCGAGAGCAATGAGCCTCTCTCGGCAAAAGATGGTGACCGTGAGCCAAGCGACCATGGAGCGGTGCAGACTGCCCCTGTGAGCGCTGAAGGGGCAGCGGTGTGTACAAAAGAGCATGAGAGACCCTCGAAACTGAGTGCACCTCCTGAAGAGGTCAAGGAGGTGAAGAGAGGTCTCCATCGCTCCCAGTCAGACATCAGCTCTCGCTACTCCAAGTGCATTGCTGAGTTTGACACATTTTTCAAGTACTGTGGCCTGGAGCAGGAGGTCATTGAGGATCTCGGGAGAGAGAACTTCTCCGTGGTGTCTGACAATGTCTCCTTCAAGGTCCGCAGCATCAGCGTGGCAACGTCGGAGAGTGAGTTCACGAGGCACAGCGGGGATGAGGGGCTGCTGGAGGACGAGCTCACAGAGCAGGTCCCCAGCAGCACCTCCGTGGTCGAGCGCAATGCTCGGATCATCAAATGGTTGTACACGTGTAAGAAAGCCAAGGAGACCAGCAAGGTGATCCAGGAGCTGGCGTGATGATTCACTCAGCATGCGTTGGAGCCTGCTGAACTCAAGGTGTGTGCAAAGCCTTGCCCTGGCAATTTGTGTTTCTCTTTCCTTTTTGGAGAGCAATTGACTTCTCATGGTTTATATTAGTCTTTTCAGGAAGGGCTGAAGGAAAATGTATTTTGTTTACCAGGTATTCCAAGTATGACTTTTTTGCAACGCAGAAATCTGTGTTATTACAAGAACCAAAATACAAACAAGTAAATGCTAGCAGCTTGCCAGGTTTAGATAAGACCCCTCCACAGGAAATTAAAGAGTCAGTGTCTGTGAAGGATGCCTGCACTTTGCAGATTCCTGCTTTGCAAATATCTTATTTCTTCTAATTTCTGCTATATTAAATGCTAGGGAAAAAACTTAGAAAGCTATTCAACCTTTAGTTACAGTTATTTGGATAACAGACTGAACAGTCTACTACTAATTAGGAGTACACTATATTTATACTGTACTGCTGAAACTATTACTCATCAGGACTGCACTGTATTTACACTACACTGCTACAGTTTTCCCCTCTTTACTTTCTTTCACTCTCTCTCCTTCCCCTTATACATAGGCACCCCCAAGTATCAGGAAAGCAAAACTGAATCAGTGCTCTGCTAGCATTCTTATTTCCTCTGTGGCTTTCTGTTGGGACCATAAAAGTTTGTTCCAGGTGGCCTCCTAGCATTTCACAGAGTTTGGGTTTTCCTCTGCAGTGGGTTTTGCTGTGTGGTTTGATGCTGGTAGTTGGGAATGGGTTGTGCGGTTTGCCTTGGTCAGAGGAGTACTCCACTGTTTTAAGCTAAAGATAATTAACACAGAAGTGTGGATCTAGGCTTAGAAATTAATTACTTCTCAGACAGAAGCAGAACAAATTTAGCTCTGGTAAAAGCCAATGTCCTGGGTTTTATAAAAGTGGTGTTTATTTTGCGTGTGATCTCCTGAAAAAGAACTATATCCATGGAGCCTGTGGTGCTGGTAATCTATGAGATAAGAGTTTTTCTCCTTCCAGTAATAAAGCCCCTAGGATAACTACCACAGCTTACCATGAGGTATTTAGAAATTGCATGAGTAGGTCATGATATGAAGGATTACATGTATATTTTCTGACAGTTCATAATTGGTGCGTGAGAAGAACATCATTTGGTGTAGATACAGCTGTTGATGGAGCATGTGGGTCTTATGAATGTGGAGAATTGTAGTGCTTGAGCCTCATTCCTATGTGGATGTGAGGCTGTCACTCTGAATTCCTTTAAACCATATAAGACAAAAATCCATTTACTTGAAACTAGTTTTAATGATGTGAAATTTGGCTCACCTTTAGAATTAGAATTTTTCTCAAAAGTCTATTTTCTTTCTGCAAGAGGAGGAAGACAGGGAAAGAGCCATTCTACATAAACTTTTCAAGGCCATGCTGATAAGAATGTTCTCAGGTATCTGGCTGACAACTTAAAAGAAGTGTTGTTACGTAACAAATCCTTTCCCAAATAATCTTAGTGAGAAGAAAGGGCTCTCCTGAACTAATCATTTCTCCTTGCTCATCCTTCTCTGATAAAAGGCCGGAGAGAGACACAAAACAAGATGAGGAAGGTGGTGGTTTTGTCTTGCAGCTGCCAGCCTTGCTAAACAAGAGGATGGGAGGCAGATTCCAGCAAACATGAACCACGCAAGAAAAACAACCAAATAAAAGCCTGTTTGCTCCGGAACGCCCCTGATGGGGGTAGGGTCCAGATAATCAGCACAGAGCTGGCTGCAGAAGGAGCAACTGGTCATTTCCCCATCCATTTGCAGGGTGCTAAGCATGTCCAGTGCTGCAGCTGGGGCAGGAGATGCTGGTGGGCACCCCAGGGAGCATGCAGTCTGCAGAGGAGGTGCTGCACCTGGGCAAAGGCAAGGGCAGGAGCGTGGGAAGTACCAGGAGCTGAACCAGTGCAACTTCACATGGGCTTGGTCAATGGCTTTTTTATTTTTACCATATAGGATAAAATGGTAGTACACAGCCTAACAAGGTGGTGAAAAGATCTCCATGAAATAAACAGCAAGTTTATTCAAGTGATCCTATGTTCATTCTGCAATAACTTTAATACCTAGAATAAGGGAGCACTTTACTCTGGTAGCAATTTCCTTTGGTACCAAAATTTTTGACAGCCTAGGAAAGACTAATTCAGAGGGTCCTTATTTATAAACCTAATTTTAAGAATACTAGGGCTGACTCACAGCTGTTGGATCTCATCTGTCAGGTAGTTTCTGAAAACTGAGAACATACTTATCATTTAGGCCACAGAAGTGGGAAGTTCAGAAAGGTCAGCTAAAAATACCTGTACACAGCACCCAGAATAAAGGACAAGGGTCATCAAGAGTTACCATAAGTTAAATATTACATTCACTGGACAGAATTTAAGGAGAGTTGTTAACACCACATGATTGCAAGGTGAGTCTTTTAGTTCTGGTCTAAATTTTCATTCAGTTTTACACTTTATCTGACAATACAGCATCAAGTGAGATGTCTGTATGTTTTCACAATATCCCAGTATTTGGCTCTGTTTAGTTTGCTTATTAAAGGGCAGTGGACTCTGCTGGGGAGCAATGCACTCTTCCTGTTGATCCCAGGCACATCCTTAGAAGTTCCTAGTTTTCTACAGGGCCTTGAAAACTGTTGCATCTTCTTTGGACAATGAGGTAGAAACCTCATTTCTGAAATCCTAACATTTGTTATGTATAAAACATCTTTCACGAACTGCAGAGCTTTTATGGGCTAGTGATCATTCCATTCATATTTTATGTTCTCTGTTTAATTTTTCATGAGCTCTTTGGGACCTGGCTGAGTACCATGTAAATAAAAGAGCTATTTGATGGATCAGGTTCTTTAGTATGTTTCATCAGAGAGATGATTACAGAGTGTGAGTTGTGAGCTTCAGAAAACAGAGGTCCTTGGCAAAATGGTAATTGCTGTTTCTTGGTAGAAAGCTGCGTGGGATCACCTCTGCAGTTCAGTTCCTCACACTGTCAGTTCTGCTTGATTCTAGGAAGAGGGTTCACTCTGCATCCTCCTTCCTGAGCTGAATCAAGATTATTCAGCCTTGAGTTTCTCATAATTCTTAAATGGGTGGGCATTGTTCAAGTGGAAATCTCCAGGGAGGGTAATTTACTATGTTGGCAGTAGCCACAGGCAGGTAAATAAAAGTTTTAGAGTATCACCTTATGCTTGTCTGATGTGATAAATAACAAATGACACTCTTTTTCTTCTTCAGAATTGTTGACTTGGAAGTTGAACAAAACCAGACACAGGAAGAAACTGTTCCCATATCTGGCTTATGTGTAATTTGTCCAAGTTTAGTATTTTGTTATTGCTTCCTACCTTCGCCCCCATCCCCTGGAAGCCTCACTTTTGTCAAGCCCAAGAGTGTCCAAGACTGCAATGAAAAGTGGAGATTGTGAACTGTGCCCCAGCAAGACAGAAGGAAGCAAAAGCACCTGGAAAAGTGAAGTTTGGCAGCAGCTGCCATCCACAGTAGTATTCAACATCAGCTCACTGCCTCAGGATGTCATTCCAGGCTGTGACAGAAGGTCTGTTTTGTACACCCACCTCTTTCCAACAATGAATTTGTCAGCAGTGATGGGAGGAGAAAGTGGGAATGAAGTGGCAATGACCTCTGGGTCAGGTGTTCCCTTGCAGACAGACTCCACCTGGGTGTTCAAAGGCTCCACCTTCCCAGGGCTGTTTGATCAGAGCTCATCCTGACATCATTCACCATCATTTGCTTGGCTGGTGAGGACTAACTGTGGCAGCCTTGTCTGAGATACTTGACAAACGTTGTAAGCTAAATCCCTGCCAAACTTCTCTTTCTCTGAGAGCATGCAAGCCAAATTGGTGTACCTTGTATCCATCTAGTTTGCTCTTGCTAGTTTGTCACACAGCTTGCTCAGCCCTTGGGAAAGAATAGCACCAAATCCTTCCAGGAGCATGGTTCCAAGAAACAGGTATTGAGGGAGGTTTTGCATTGTTTCTGCCTTGCAGAATGGTACAATTTGTTTACAATGTGTGCCTGACTCTGACATGGCAAACTTTGCAAGGTTTGGCAGTCGTGGTGTAACACCTTTAGTTTTAGGCAGTGAATGAGCAGGCTTTTACAGCATGGCATTAGGGAACTATGTGTAGTGTTCCAGGCTGTGTAAAGCCACACTTCCCGAGTGTGGGTCTGCAGTAGGGCTGTGCAAGGCAGCATCCCTGCCCTGCAAGGCCAGGAGGCATGTTAGGGCACAGCCAGGCCAGGGAATGTCCTGGTGACACCCAGTCTAGGCAACACCTTACTCAATATCACCAATGAAATGCTTCATTTGGGCTGCCTGAGCTAAACGTGTTGTAAAAGATGATACTTGGATCATTAGTGTAGTGAATGAGGCCTCTGCAGCAACTCATAGAATTTGCTGGCTATGCCTCAAACACCCCAATCTGTCACTGCTTGCTAGAAAAATCAAAGCATTTTTACGTGGACATTAGAAAACTGCAAAACAATTAAAAAAACAAAAAAAAAAAAAAAAAAAAAAAAAAAAAAAAGAAAAGCCAAAGCCACTTTCCCTTTTATTTTCAGTGATACCCATCTGTGAAAGCTGCCTGACTGGCATAATGTTGACTTCAGCTGTTGTTCCTGCAGGAGTTAAAAGTTCACTTTGTGTTATCATGGCTGTGGAAGAGTTGCCCTTGAAGAGCTCCTCGACATCAGCTAAATAGCATCTGAGCTGCACTTCCATGGGTTTTAAGTGTGCTTGTCAGTCCTTGGATGGTTGGTTCTCAATTACAACACCACTTTGGAAATGCAATGTCTTCTGTTTCTAGTGTTGGGTACTAAGGCCTACATGTCTGAAGTTCTTAAGATAACTGGATAATAATTCCATATAAAATAATTGTTAAACCTACTTTTCAACTGGGAGAAAACTAGTTTGTGTGAGCTCCTTCAAACTTAAAGAGAAGGTAGTATATGTGGATATTTTCTTACATAACAAAATCTTCATATATATTTGTTACATTATTAGAAAAGGATGATTATCAGAGAACTTCAAAATGCTGCTAATATGATAAGATTTGTACACTGAAGGTGCAGGTTTTTAAGGATCATAGTCTAGGTTTATTAGTCAGGAACATAATCTGATGTGTCTGTTCTGTTCATGCTCCCACCAAGGTGCTGTACTACATATATATTTATATATCAGAGCTAAGGAATGCTTTTCTTCGAAAATATGGGTGACTGTAGGCAGCTCAGAATGCAGGAAAAATCTTTTGAGTTACAATCCAATGCCCTGACACAGGGGAAGATAATTAATTTGTTTTGTTTCCAAGGAAATTTTTTGTCTCATTTTCAAACTTCTGTTTGTTGCTCCTCTGTCAGTTGAGCAGCTTTCAAAAGTTAAGATGAAAGGTGTATTGCTCATGAGTTTTCAATATTAGGAAGGATTATATTTCATTTGCTTGAAAATACTGAACATCAGCCTTTCTGAAAATCAATGAGGGTTTTATGACAGAGGTTAGTGAAATCAGAACTGGACCCATTCAGAATACTTTTTTAATCCCTCTTTTTGTCTTTGTGGATAGTACAGTAGGGTTCAGGTGACTTTCCACGCTGATGTGGCAAAATTTCTCTGTTCAAACCCCGTAGGAATCCCAAGCTCTCTCATTTATTTCAGAGGTGATGTGGACCTGTCTAAGATCTTTGCCTGATAAGCTATAGATTCCCTTTATTTAATAATGCCTTCTGGGGTAGCTAATAATTTACATTTTCTATATATTAGAACAAAAAAGCATGACAATCTTTCTTTCCCCATAGGTTTTGGGAATGGGTAATTCAGTGCTTTTTCCAAATGATGAGAGCTCTGGTGTTTGTTCTGTTCCTGTTACTGTTACATGTAAAGTGTTTTCCTTTCTTCTGCTAAGTCTTTCAGTCATGTCCTTCAAAATGAGAAGAACATGCTAATGTTAGCCACTATCTATCTTTTTCTCCAAAAAATCATCATTTTTTGTTTTGTTTTGGTTTGGTTTTTTTTTTTAACTATCTGAGTATAAAAGCTATCCTTTGGGATGGAATTTTCCTCCTTTGGTGTTAAACTGTGGAAAAGGGGGCTGTTGCAGTTTGAACAAAAGTTTTAGCAATGGAGTTGTTTTTCCAATTGTCTGGGGAGCCTAAAACAGCGCCTGATGACAAAGGCTAGTCATAAATTGAATTATTTTGTTTGACTAGAACTATGTAAACAAAGTAGTCAAATGGAGTGCAAGTGTGCAGAGCAAATTGCTGTTTACATCCAAGTGTTTCGTGGTTCTCCAGTGCTATGCCAAGGGGCAATGTCTGTAGTTGTGGCATAACAGGAGAAAGGTACAAAGTCTGGGGTTATGGCCTGGAATATGCAGATAAGACTGAAATCTTTGCAATATACTGTAAATACTACTGTACAGAAATCTATAAGAAATAGAGATTTTTCTATATGTATATTACTTTTCTAAAGGGTATAAGTGTACATGTTTTATGAAATTGGCCAAGCATTACATCAGTGGGGATTAAGCAGAAACTTTCTTCCGGAGCAGGTTGTCCTGTCATTGCCTCCTGTGAAGTTTCTTGCATCTGCTTTTTGATCCTTTGAAATGGAATACTGGTCAGATCTGATATGGCTGTTTCAACATTGTTATGCTTATATTCCTGTGAGATAAACTGCGTGCTATTGAATGCATATAAATAAAACTACCACTCTGAGAGGTAATGTTTGTTTTTTTAAAGTATACTTTTATTTTGCTGTCTCCATTAAAGTGCTATTATTTTAAAGCTGAAATCCCATTAAGGAATTAATTTCTCTGTGATTGAGGCTGATACTCGACTGTGAACATCTGAAAGTGCAATGCATCCCTGAACCATGCTCAGACCCCTGGCTGAGAGCTTAGACACAGAATCCCACAAAAAGGTGGCACAATAACTAATAGGTCTCAATATCAGTAAATTTTAATTATATGAGGCTAAGGCCGTTCTACAACATTCTAATATTTTTTATTTCAGAATATGGCTGAAAAGATAGAGTTTAGTCCTGAAGGGTATTATTTTTTTTCCAAATTTAGTATTATATTTGGTCTTGCTCACTATCAAAAGCTACGATGTGCTGCAGACAATACCACATTCATCTCAGGCAGTGTCCTCAGTGGGAGAGAGTTTGAAGTTCTGCTTGGAAAATATATTGTCTCCAGAATCTTATAAAGAAACAGTTGTTTGACTGTACTTTCCATAGAAAGAATTCAATATATTATGCTAAATCTCTGTTTATTTATTTTGTGAATAAAGCAGCAGAAATAATAGTTGCATACAGTGAGCTTTTACCAGAAACCAATGCACTCCAGTTTCATAGTTATCATTTTGGTATGGTCTAATCTGCTCAGACTCAAGTGTTTCACCAGCCAGCATTTGAAAGCAACTTGAGGTAGAACTAAAGGATGCTTGCTGTGCAGATTGGGATCTTCCACAAAAACCCAAGAGCAACTTTATTATTGCTGACATGTAACCTTCCTGTCACAAATCCTGGGTGACCTATGTCAGTGCAGGGTATGAAGCAAGTCTGGAAAGGGTGAATACATGCATCCCCCTTTCTACAGAGGTTAATCTCCCATAGCAGGCCTTTGCTCGTCTTGCTGCCTTAGAGAGGACAGAGCCATCATAGTCAGAGTGACCCTGGGCTACAGCCCAGCTTAGCATTTAGGAACATTGCTCTTAAGTAATTTTTCAGATAACAGTTTTATCCTGCATTTTATGAAGTCCAGTGGATTTCTTCCAGAAGTAAGGTTTGGCAAGCTTCTCCTCTCAGACTGACTGGTGCAAGCAACCTTCAGAAGTCCACAGCTTATCCATCCACTGCTTTGCTTTTGATTCATCTCTGAGTAGTAAATAGGTGTTGGAAAGAAACAAGAAAAAAGGTCTTTTCAGGTGTTTTGTAGATGTTGACGCATTCTGAACACACAACTGCAAAAGTACTTAGTATCTCCAAGAGCTTTTGCCAAAGAACAGCCTATGTCAACATCAGGAAAATAGGAAATACAAATACAAAGTCCAAATACAGCGCTTGGCTTCACTCTGCAAAGAGATGCCTTCAAATTGTGAGGATGTTTTGTGATTGGGCTGTATTTATCTTGACTGTATCCCATGGTACTGAAGGGGACTATGTCAATTCACTTAAGTATAATGTTGTAAAGAGAGGTAGTAGATGCTCCACCCTTGGAAATAAAATGGGCTTAGAAAGGACTACTCAACTCATTTTCAGGCAGTGATGTAACAGCAGTCTGTCAAGGTCTCCATGATGAAAGGTGTTGAGAATTTTGGTCAATTATACTTGCCAATAAAATTTGTGATGTAGCAGAAAAGCAAATAGTATCATAGGAAAGAAAAAGCCCTCCAGGTTGAAGTCAGCTACATATATCCATCTCCAGGAATCAGTCTAGTTACTGAAAGAACAGGAAATCCTGTAAAATTAGCTTGCACATTTGTACTGGACTTGAGTTGCCTCAGCAGTTATGATTAAAAATATCTAAGAGCTGTGATTGTGTGGGTTTCAAAGTTTGCCTCAATCATCAAGAGCTCAACAGGAGTACCAATTTTTATGTTTTTTTCATAGGCAGTAACAGGAACCAGAGTGTAGCAATCATCAGCACAAAACCATGTGATTTTTGGTCGGTTATTGATCGGCATTAGAGCACTGAAGCAACAAGCACCAGGATGTAGAGTGACGCACAAAGAGGCAGGCACAGCTGAGCACACGAAGGGGAGAGCTGCTCCTGTTCCTTCCTTTTAGCCCAGCCTCTTCTTGCATCACTGGTTTTGTCTTTGGTGACGAGGAAATCCTAACCACTTCCGCAGTTAGTCATCGGTCTGAGTTGCTCATCTTGCACCCTCTCTGACAGTCCCTTTCCGTGTTTACATTTCCAGTGAAATCATTCATGTGCCAGTCATCATGCATGCCACTGTTCTATTTATCCTCATTCTTGTAAATTTTTTTTTAAATGAATAAAATGCTTTCAGTTAGGTTTTACACCCTTCTGCTCAATCTTTCTGTTTCTGCCCTAAGGAAACTAAGAACTAATCATGCAAAAAGTCAAGAAATGAATGTGTTGCATAGTTAAGCAGAAACTTAGAAGATCAGAGACCAACTCTCTAGTCTTTTTTTATCTATATAGCTCTTTCTGCATACTTTAGCATATATTTTTTCATTGTTTTCTTCTTTAATACCTGTTTGTAACACCTCATCTTTGGCTTGGTTTATGTCTTCTAGAGGGTAAGTTTTTCAGAGCTGACACTTGGTCCTTGAAGAGCTCTGAGCACAGCTACTGCAAAATCAAAGTGACAAGTCTTTTCATGGTGTAGTATAGTTTAAATCTTCTAGGAAGTTTGATGGGGCCAAAAAAGAACATTAGGACAGTAAAAGCCAATTGGGTAAGATTTGCAGAACTGGAAAAGAAAGACTGAAGCAGTTCTGTGTGGAACTCAGGACAGCAGGGTATCTCCTGAGCTTGTTGGAAAGTTTGTCACTCATTTCTTGGGAACATGTCTTCACTCAACATTTATTTCCTGCAGGAAAGTAAATTTAAGAAGAACTTTATCACATGCAAGAGTCAACCATTACCAAACTATTGGGTTCACCTCCAAACACAAGCTGAGGTGGCTCTCCAGGCATCTATTGGATTTAAGAAGTGCCTCCATCTGCTCTGATAACATGAGAATAGGATTCCATTGTAAAAAAGGATTAAATTCCTTGATGTCAATTACTATAAAGAGGCTGAAAATTGTGTAACTTCTGAGAACAGGCCTTCAATGTAACATTCTAAAACAGACTAATAGTCTGGAAACTCCAATTTTCCTAAATTTCCAGTTTTTTAGATTGTATAATTTTATTACCCTACAGTTGGTAGAATGACCATCTTACTCCTACAGAGTTTGAGACATTCGTAGATCATCTTATATTGCTCTAAAATAATTGCAGAAACAAAGTGATAGGATAGTAGGACAACTTCTCTGCCCACTGATCTCAGAATCATAGAATATGCTGAGTTGGAAGGGATCTATAAGGATCAATAAATCCAACTCCTGGCCCTGCACAGGACAATCCCAAGAATCACACCATGTGCCTGAGAGTCTTATCATGAACTATCAAAGAGGATGATTTTCTTGCATGGCCACTTTGTCTAAAATCCCCATTTACCTGTGCTTGATCTCAAACTGTCACAAATAAATTCACCTGATCTTCAAATATTTACAACATAAACCAGTGTGGTTTGTATTATGTTAATATCTTGCTTTACCTGGGGACTGAGACCAATATTAACAACAGTCTCATGTATAAAATGTCCTCATGTTTGTACAAAAGCAAGTGTACATAAAAAAATCTTAAGTCTGCTAATTACATCTCACTATATAGGATAATCTGTACAAGTTTTACAGTAAAAATTAATATGATGCAATAAAAATCATGCCCTGCACAATGCAGAGAAATAAGCATGCCCTGCAAAATGCAGGGAAATAAGGAAAACTGATTTGGAGGAATGTTTAACTCCCAAAGTTACATAATTTGATGTATTTTTGTCTTTCTTCAGAGTGCCCTAAGAAAGGCATTTACAGCCTATCTGATGATTCAGCAGAGCTGGCAAGATCTAGGAAGATCTTGAAGTAAATTGCAAAAGAGATGTTTTGTGAAAGAATAAAACTCAGATTCTGCCTGCAGTTGGGAGGCACAGGAAACTGTTCTTTTGATTAGACGTATGGATTTAAATCTATTTGTACTACTTTAACTGTAAAATAAAATTGATTCAAAAGTGTTGCAAATGTCCATGTGCTCAGTTGTCCTTCAGCAGCCCTCCCTCTGCTGAGTTCGAGTCAGTGTGCCACAGGGCTCAGCTGAACAGAAACAACTGAAAATATTTGAAGCTCTGAAGCACTCATTTAGCTGAGATGGGGCCCTGGAATGAGATCTGGCTATCAGATCCTGTGGATCTCGTTATTATCCCCCAGCTGCAAATCCAGCCTCCAAGGTGTGCTGAGTGCACAGGAGCAGAGCCTGGCCACCACCAGCCCTGCTTTAGTGCTGCAGCACATTGGGCATCTTCCCAAGAATTGTCCACCTGGCAGGAGCTGATGGAGGAGTGGGGACTGCTGGGAAGGAGGCCTGATAGGAAGAAAGGTGGTTGACGTGGACTCTAAAAGTGCTTGCCAAGGATCATCCTCTCAACTATAGCTGTTCCAGCTTCAGGGGCCTTGCCTAATGTGTAAATAGAATATGTACCAGTAAGTTAAAGGAAGAGAACAGGGTTTCTTTTCATCTAAATGAATGCTCTACCACTTCAAAAAATTCTATATTTGTCTCTCTAAATAGATCACAAATCTATATTTCCAGTTTAAGCCCAACTTAAAATTATTTTGTTCATTCCTAAATTAAAACAAACAGTAGCCAAGGACTCTCGTATTTGTTGTTGATTTTACTCAATCCTTCTACATAGATATCTCTTCAAGATATATAGGTACATTTCTTTTTAAATAAAAACTTTTCATAGTTCTATAAACACAGTCATGATCCAGATCGAAACCATCCAAACATTTAGGACTGGTCAGGTTCTGAATGAGGACAAGAAACAGAAGGACACGAAGGACACCAATTTTTCACTTTACATTTTTCTACAAAATGCTGGTTTTCACCCAGATTGACAGTTCAGTGGAGGAGGCAGGAGTGTCACGAGGAAGGCAGGGTATGCAGCATGTCTGGTCATGGGTAGGTGCTGTGCTTTGTTGTAGGTGTACACATGTAGCATGATGATGTCCTAGGAATGACTGCAAAGCATAAACATTGCCCAGTACAAATATTTCCAATACCAAGAACCCTCCGATGTCCATTTCCTGCAGCCTTCCCAGCCTTTCCTAGTGCTTCTCTTCATTGTGACAACCCTCAAAGGTTTGTGTGGAGATACAATGATGTTTTCTGCACAGTCAGGATCACACCTTTGCCACTGTGATCAAGGATGAAATGTAAACCAAAGGCAACAAATTCCATCCGAGCAGGAAGTAAACGTGGGTGGTTCTGAGTGAAATCAAATGGGATGGTGCAATGGAAACACAAAATAGTCAATCATAAACGGATGTGTTTCACACAAAAATTGTGCCACATAGCAACAAATCCATCAGAAGTATGAAAAAATCCAGGGTAGCTAAAAAAAGAGGTGAAAATGAAATTGCGTCAAGGAGGATTCTTAAAACATGAGGAATAAGGTGAACTGGAAGGCTCCCAAACTGTAGAAAGAAAATGTAGCTGTGATGATGGTATTTTCCATTCTGAGGAGGCAAAAAAATTCATCAGAAATCAAGTGAAAAATATGTCAGCTATTTGACTTCCTCCTTAATTGTGTTGGATCCACTATGCTGTTTGAGTCTGATGAGTTTCTAAGGTGTAAGTAAGCTGATGTGAGAATCATTTTAACGAAGTCATAGATTTTAGCTTTATAAAATGTTCTACTTTTCAAACTTAAGGCTCTCACTGTATTTAATTGAGTAATAATCAATTATTGATAGTAGTTACAGCCAGAAAGAGCCACGTGGTACTGCAGCCAAGAAGAGGGAGTGCTAAGATACTGGGTCATAGCTTGAGCTGTTTGAAATGGTGTAATGTTTCAAAAGAACACACAACCTTTCCAAATCATAATTCTCTTTATCAGAAGTATCTCCGAGCCAGTTTTGCAACCAGATGCTGGTACTAAGGTTCAGCCACATGACTCAGCTCTGGCAGCCAAACCTGCCAGCACTTGTCCTGTGAGCTGCTGTGACTGTCCAGGTGTGTGCTCCTGGCCCGTTCTGAACAGGAGCTGATGCAGCCTGCAGGTATTTTACAGCTGAGGCTGTTGCTGTGTTCTCTGGCCAGGCTAACAAACAGTGCCCAGCAGCACAGTACATCTCACATAACTGCAGGCCTATCTGCAGCTAGTGAGTCATCCTGTCTTCAGATAGACCTGGAATGAATCACTTCTGCAGCTACCTACACTTCACTGCTGACTGCTGGGGGAAAATGGTGACTGATTTAGTCTAGACTACTAACCTTTGGCCAGTTAAACTTAGACAAGAGCAATCCCACCCTCATCTGATGCTCATAAGCTGTACTGTTGTGAAAGTGTTTGTCTGAAATCATAAAGCCTACTGAGACTTTTAGAGAGCACCTGCCACTTTTTTTTGATGTCCTTTATTGAGGCAAAACATTGTCATTGTTTTGGCCTATTGTTTCTGAAAATCCCCACCCAGGTGTGGCTGGAAGAAGCTTCAGCTTGGTAAACCCAAAATTTGT
>VZTT01045928.1:4780-34680 GCA_013400855.1 Buphagus erythrorhynchus | reverse complement strand
ACAGGAACTAGAGGAAGACAGGTATCTGAGGTCATGGTCAAAATAAGTCTCATTTGTGATGTACTCTGCCAAATAATAATTCAAAGTTGGCAGAACATTTCAAAACTTAAAGAGATTAACATCCTAAAGGTCTGCCTATCTTTTCTATCATCTTGTCTGTTATTCCCCTCTTTTCTTTGACATTTTTTTTCTCTTTCTTTCCCCATCATATTCAGCTTGAAGCATGTCCCATTTTAACTTCTGCTCATCAAATACAGTAAAGGTGCAAATACGCATTTTATTAGTCCTATTTATATGAGGATAGTTCCCTGATTTGAGTGTGATTTCCTCATGCAAGCAACTATACTGGTATAAATCCATGCAAGGAAGAATTAGCATTAGTGATGTTGGTAGATGTGGTGTTAAATAGGCATGCCATTCTTCTCTGGAGAGAATTATTATGGGGAAACCTATTGATTTGAATCATATTGCTTATGTGAATATGCTGCTAGGTTGGGCAATCTGTTGTGCAAAAAACTCCCTCTTCCTCTTGACTATAAAGAGAACACTGACTGTGAGCCATAGAGTCATAATACTCATGAATGCAAAACTCTAAGGTTAGAAAGAACTCACGCTCACCAAGTTTGGGAATGTAAAGCATCTTACATAAGCATCGATATCTTATATGGACACTTAATTTACAGGGATTCCATCCTGTTTATATTAGGCATCTGGTGTTTTGATTTGTCAGAGAAGATAATTCTAAGAAGGATGCAAAATCTTCCTACTATTTGTTCATATAATGTTTGTCCTTCTCATTTTCAATCCCTAGGATCATTATTTATAGATAAAGGAAATCTGGATTATTGCACAAAAATAAGAGAGTTCTTCATTTGTTCATAATTTATTCTCACCCCGCTGCTAGTTTTGGCAGTTCAGCCATTAGACACAGTCAGACAATAAAAGCTCACAGCATGCTGCCTATCTGTAGAGTTTCGCTTGGTTTTTGCAATCTAGGCAGCAATATTCTCTTGTTAAGTAGGGGCAAAATTCTGTGCACCAGGCAAACATGTTTTTAGGTCAGCTATGTGCATTATCTACAGTTGAAACAAATATAAGCCATATTTAACCAATGACAAAATCTGGTATTTTATCTCAAAATAGTTTATGCTCACTCAGCTTCAGAACCATGTTTGTATATGAGATAAGAATCAAAACAAAATCCACTTTTAAAAGATGAAGTGTGTAATAACTCATATATATTTTATCCTTGTAGTCACAGTTACACTCCCAGATCCAAATGAAAATGAACTGTGTAAACTGACATGCTGACTAGAAGCTGACATAGCTATCACTCAGTTATCACTCAGCTATCAGTCAGCCAGTTGTGGTGTCTGCACAGAGGTAAGCCTGCACTATTGTCCTGTTGATCAATCTGCTATTCCAGTTCCTTTTCTGGCAAAGAATTTATAGGGAAATTTTGACAGGTAGTTTGACAACTCAAGTAAAACCAGGTTATTCTTGTTTTACACCTCTCAAAAAAGAATATTACATGGTTTTGATTTGGGCCTCTGGTCAGTTTTTTAAGGGATGATATGTAGTGTGTAGGCAGCTTTCCTAATTCCCTTGTTGTGATATTAATCCCTCTTTTTTTCCTTTTTGCAGTCATTAAATGATTCCTAGTACTATCCACTCTGACAGGTACAAGAAAATGCTGGAATATCTGATCATCCCAGTGAAGTGAGGGATAGTGATGCACAACCTTATTTCAAGCACTAGTAGCATAAGACCTTGCATTTGGATGCAGCCCACTATAACTAAAAGATCACAGAATCAGCTGAGTTGGAAGAGATCCACAAGGATCATCAAGTCCAACTCCCTGCCCTGCACAGGACACCCCAAGAATCACACCATGTGCCCAAAAGCATTGTCCAAATGCTTCTTGATCTCTGTCAGGCTTGGTGCTGTGACCACTTCCCTGGGGAGCTGTTCCAGGGCCCAAACACCCTCTGGATGAAGAACCTTTTCTAATATCCAACCTAAACCTCCCCTGATACAGCTTCAGGCCATTCCCTCAGGGCCTGTCACTGTCACCACAGAGAAGAGATCAGTGCCTGCCCCTCCTCTTCCCTTCATGAGGAGGCTGTAACTGCAATGTCTCCCCTAAGTCTCCTGTTCTCCAGGCTGAACAGAGCTTTAGACACTAAGTACAGAAGTACAACTTCTCTTGACTTTTTACATGTACTTCAAAATGCTTTAGAAATGCAGAATGCACAGGCAGGCTTACAGCATGCATTAAAGTTTCACACACAGTGTTTCCCAGGAGAAATAGTTAACATTTTTGTTGAGACTTCTATTGAACAGGCACCCCACTATGATGAATTTAAATGGTAGAGAAAAACCCAGGCTTGATATTAGGGCAATTTTTTTAATGGCAGGAATAATGAAGCTCTAGAGGGATTGTGCAAGGACGTTGTTGAATATCCATCCCCATAAATCTTTGAAAAAGAGAAAAACTGCAGTTGTAGGTGATCCTGTCTAGGGGTAACCAGCTGAACTTCATGAATACTTGAAGTCACCTCCAGCTTTATTTCTGTATGCTACCCTATTCCATAACTTACTATGAGATATATCAGCAGGACAAGCCCTTCAGCGTGGTGGAAGTGTGTATTGCATCTGCCAATGTGCTGTGTGTGGGGTCAGGAAATCCACTGCAGCAGTGGCTGAGATGATCCATGGACATCTCAAGCAGCCACACAGGAGTTACAAGCCACATCAGCCAGGGTGCATTGCCCTTACTAGTGAATCACCATCCTAAGAAGCAAGAGGCACAAGCCAGAAGGACACACAAAGTTAGACTTTGAAGCAGAATAATTATGTGAGACTCTTCTCTTTCTCAGTATCAAAAGGGGGAAGAAAGGTTGCCAATAGATTTTCTAAGAAAGCCACTGACATGATAGTAGCAGACACACTTATTCTGCACTTTCTTCACAGCTAGAGTGCAAGACAGATCTAGACTTTGGCTTTTTTTCATCAGTTTCTTGCAGGCTTTCTTCCAGTTGAAGAAAGTGGAATTAGAAAATTGAAGAGGAGCAGCAGGGTTGGAGACATCTATTAGGACTGAAGAGCAGTGATATTTTTCAGAGGAAGTGCGAGAATTGCATCATAGGAGTGAACAGAAAGCCTTCACCATCCTGTAAGTTTCTTCAAAACAGTGTCCAGAAAGTGCTTATTGTGTAATTTTCTATTACAGTTAAATATAATTATGATGATGATAGCAACAAAGTCGTTATTTTTAGCACAATTGGATAAAATGCAGGTGACAAGTGATCACTGTCAGGTTGAGAGCATTTAGTCTTCTTTATAAATTGAAACACTATGCATAATTCCTATTGATGTTGTATTTATATCCTGAACAGATGGATTTCCTAGCCATCCTTGTTGCCACAGCAAAGATGCCAAGATTTCAGAAAACCCAGAAGAATTAAACCCCAGGATAAATGAGTATCACTGGGGAGTCTTGTAATTTCCCTTCAGGGTATAATATAATTTAAAAAAATTTCCCCTGACTGCTGCAAAAGGACACAGATAAGAAGAAATGTTAGGGAATTTACATTGCCAAGACAAAGATTTTAAGAAACCCTATAATGCAGGGCAAAAGACTTATCTCTTAAAAACAAAGATGTTCTATACGAATATGGTATCTTATATCTAAATGTTAAAGACAGTCTGGTTTGAATACAGTATTTGATTTATGGCAGGTACAGATGGGAATTTTCTGTTTTCTTTACAAGGCAGGATTTCTGGTCTGTCCAGGGACTGATCTCAAGATAAAGGACTAAATAGTCAAAGGATGACTGAAGTTATATTCCATGAAAACGGAATGAATTTCTCAATTAGAAATTAGCAGAATGCATCTTCAATGACCAAGACAGCAGTACAGCTCTGCCATGAAAGACCCATTTAATCCATTACAAGCCACATAATGTGGCTTCTTCTCTGACTCCTTGCTCTAATGGCCTTGCTATCTGTACCAGTTATTAAACTTACAAAATGTATCTTAATAAAATGGAAGAAATACACATCTTAAAGTGTCCTATATTAACTTCCTGTGAAATCATCAAGTTCAGCAGCCTCATTAACTTTGCAGTGTCTGAGCCTTAGTGAATAAGCCAAGTTCACTCAGACCTCTACAAGTGCAGCTGGTTACTCTACTTCAAGACTTCAAAAAAAGAATGAAAAAAAGGTTGATCAATAATTAGTACTCCTACAGTGAGATAGCCATGAATTATTTTAGTCAGATTATCCACAACCTAAACATTTATTTTTGTTGCATTCCTTTTGAAGCATCTAGAAGTTGTGCTGTTGAACAGAGTAGTTTCCTTATTTTAGTCTGAAAAAAAGCAAGAGTGAAAAAAAAGACAAGGAAGAATAATATATTATTTCTCATAGACTAACTGATCTCCCAGTTGGCAAAATAAGAAATAAAGCCATGTAATTTTTAAAATTAAATTTAAGTTAAAATATTCTGTATGAACACACGTGTGCATTTGCCATATGATATTGACAATGAATAGAGATATATAACCTTCATTAGTAATAAGGTAAATCTAAATAAGCGAGCACAATCTGGTGTCAGATGATGACATGACAAGGTACAGTTGCAAGTAAAAACATCAATTAAAATATGGAAGGAGACAGACATAGAAATCTGGCCTAATAGAGTAAAATCTGCTTTACATCTTGAACACGCTATAATTTCTGCATAATGTTCTTGTAATCGATATGGGTACAAATTTCATCAGCATACATCCATCTATTTTTGCTGAATACTCTGTTTTCTTCAGGTAGAGTTTACACCACAGCTGTCTGTTACTTTTTCAATAAGTTCTGTATTTGTATCACAAACATCCCAGTTTTGCTCTCAAAAGAATTTTCCACATTGGATCAAATTTTTATGTCCCTCCAAACAATAAGCAAGCAAATTAAAGTTCTCTTTCTATGTTTTCTTCTATTTCTTCCCCTTATTTAAGCCTGCCTCAAACATTCTGTTCCCCTGAGCTCCAGGTCTGTGACAGTGTGACAGGGAGGTGATGCCTTTTTCTGCAGAAACTCTGTACTGCTGACTCAGGGGAGATTTCCGTGTGGCTAGGTTGCAAGTTCTGAAATTCAGTATTAAGCAACAGTATATATCACTTCACAGCAACGTTTTAGTAAGAGTTTTAGAAATAGGCTACTAAACCCAAAGGATAAAACTGTAATTATAGAAGTTGTCTTTACATTTTCTATTTCATTTTGTACTCATTCATTCATTAATCGGCTGCAATAATGTATTGAACCTCTTCTGTTAATTATGCATGCACTTTATCAATGATAGTGGTTATTGGCTGTTATTTTTCATGTGCATGCAAATTAATAATCGAGAGATAAGAATTATCTCCTTTTTTTTCGGTTTGACTTCTTAAGGCTTGTATAACTGTCAGTTTTCCAAAGACTGAGCTTTCAGCACTTTCAACAGTAAACATTATTATCAGAAAATGCTCAGAAAATGAGGGACCAAGTTTTCTTTTAACATTACACCATTTCTGTGCACAAAAGATGTTAATCTAGGCCACAAGAAAGAATTATTGTGCAAGATCCACAAAGGAATATGCAGGTGCTCCAGCTTAGATTACCAAATGGATTTGCTTCATCAAGGAGAGTAAAGGAATAATGTTGAAGACAAAGAGCCATTGGACAGGAAGCATCTGAGTGTGCCTCACTAGAAGTGAGCTGCATGTTGTCTGGCCATATCTATGTGGCAGCCAGGAAAATTTTCATATCCTGTATGATTTCAAATGATTTTTTACTGAACTTGCTATTGTACAAACTTCAGTTCCATTTTCAAATCCTGTGAAAGAAAACACAGTAATGTCCCTGAAACACAGGAATGGGGGTATAAGAATCAAGAAGTTCCTCCTGGCTGAGCCTCAGGGGTTTTGTGGAAAGAACAATCATACATGATAGAGCAAGAGCAGGAGTTCTTAAGATACTGGATTCACAAGAGCTTCTGCTGTGACAAAAGTTTAGCTTCTTTCCATCCTCCACCCTCTGCATATTAGGTCACAGGATGCATGGCACAGAATCCTGATAAAATTCCATTGATTTGTTATGTATTAAAGTTTGCCAAACACTAACCCACAAACTCGGGATAGAATTAATTTCTTCTGCCAAAGTACTTAATCTAAATGTTGCAACAATCTAATGAAGAAAATGTTTATTTGAAGGTTGCCTGGAAAAAGGATACACATAAATACTTATTCCATGAATTTAAGATATAACAATATGACAAAATTATTCTAATAAAAAACTTGCCAGTTGTGCAAACATTTTTTCCCCCAGTGTGGTGTCATGGAATCAGTAGAAAAAAATTTTCCCACCTAATAACAGAACATGATGAAGAAATTAAAATAAGAAAGTAAGTAAGAAATTATGAAATCTTTAATTAAAAAATACCTCCTTCAGCATTTTGCTGAAATTATTAAGGGATTTCTGTGAATTACAGTTATTTTCTTTGGCTTACAAGCTGAATCTGGAAGTTTTATACTCCCTGATAGAAGTGGCTGTTGAAAACAGGGCAGAAATTATGAGGACTAAAGAACGCAAGTTGTGACAGGTCTTTAATTATCTCATTGAAAACTGAAAGGGGGAGGCAGGAAATATTTTATGAGTAATGTGTTTCTTACATTTTGGAGGAAAAGAAATAATAGAAATTTGGTGGGAAATGCCATGATAGTTCACATCAGAACTGTGAAAGACACATAACACTCCAATTCGGGACAAAAAAGGAAAAAGATTAGCTAGAAAGAAAAAATACTGTAAAACCTGGGTCCACTGTTCCTGTACAAGAACCCAATCCAGAATGTATGTTTTTCAGTACTGCCTGCTTGCCAACACCAGGATTTCAGATTCTTGCTTTATCTTTGTTAATAACCAAAACCTTCATCATACAGATGGAGGCTACTCCTCCCTGATCTTCCTACCTGGCTCCAGTTCTCAGCATTATCTCCTCTGAGTTAGAGCCCTGTCCTGGGCAGAGCAGACACATTTCTCAGTGCCTGAGTACTGTGCAAACCCCACCACCTCTCTCAGCATCTACGTTTGAGCAAGAGAGACCCCCAGTCCTGCAGGCAGGTCCCTCCTCCAAGAGGCCACCAGCACCCAGCCCTTGCCTTGCAGCAGCCCCAGGTGCTCCCAGCGCCCAGGCTCTCCCTGGAAGCAGAGTGGCAGCATCACTGGGCCCAGCCTTTCTGCTGGCTTTGTGCTGGCCATGGCCCCTGCCTGGAGCTGCTGCCCTGAAGAAATTCCCCTCTCTACACCAGCCTCACAGCAGCCCAGGCACCAAACACAGCGAGCCCAGAGGAGCGCTGGGCACTGGGCTTTTCCCGTGCTACCACTGATCTTGTTGGACACTCATGAGTAAGGGATGAGGAAATTTGCCTGTGTACAGCCATGTATATGTGTTAATGACTGTAGCAATGGTGTAGGGTTGTGATCCCTGTTTGGGAAGTCCCTTTTTTTTTTAAATTTTTCAAAGGGAATTTGTGTTTTCATTAATCCACTGAAGCACAAAGAGCAACATGACTGGGAAGCCTGTAGTGTGATTGGGGAGAATTAAATCAAACATATCAGAGAATAAGAGGGATGTAGAAATTGCAGACTGGGTGGACAGTGTCAGTTTCTGAATAATGACTGCTCTTCAGTCAGCCTTTTTCTTGTGGTCAGAAGCCACTTGATCCAAGCTAGCAGCTCTGCTACCTGTGAACAATGGGTTTTGTCTGCAGGAAAAGGTCTCTGCTAGAAGCTGGGACAGCTCAGCCACATCAAGCAGACTGGCTGATAGCAGCAGCAGCCCTTTTGAGAGCATGTGGCAGAAAACCAGAAGACAGCATTTCAGCTGCTTGGCTCTATGATACCTGTCTCCATGGAGAGGAGACCAGTCACTTGCTAAGATTAGAGCCACCTCTGACTAATATTCCCTGCACACCCTTTAATGATGTCACCCACGCAAGATGTCAAAATCCACACGCTGAGTTGACTCATCCCTGTTCAAAGCTAAGGATGCCATGAAGTGGGTGCACAAGGTGATGGAGCTTGTGGAGAGCAGTTATCACCCAGAGACTAAGGGGATGCTCAGCAAGGCACATCCAGAAGTGCACCTGCCTGGGCAAGGCAGGGTTTGGTGCTTTGCAGCTCCTGGGACACTTTGCTTGCCAGGACTGGGAAGAGCACATGAGGAAAGGTTAAAGAGGCAGAGCAAAGCACCCGTGGATCCTGGTACTCTGTAAGGACATCTAGAAATCTCAGTCTTCATTTGCCCTTGTGCTAGCTGGCACCAGAATCTCTCAGAAATGCAGTGCCAGCAGTCTTCATCAAGACTAAGTACAGCAGCAGGAGACATGCTGCTCTGTGAACCTTCCCTGCTGTGAACCTTCCATGCTGTTAGCTAAACTTGCACAGAGCTTAATTGTCATTTCTATGGAGCCTTGCAGAGTTGGGGGCTATCCACCTTGTGCAGAAAATATCAGATCTTACCCAAAACACTTCTCTTACTGCTCTGCTCTTGCTACTTTAACGACCACTCTCAGTTTCCCTTTACAAACTGCCCTCTTATTGACAAAAAAGAAAGCTCATTTTGAAGTGACAAGAGAACTGTTTTTCTCCCATGTATTTTAGTGTCAACCTGGAAAACTACTGACGTCGATAACGCTGAACATCATGAGAGAGGAAAATCAGGCCCCACAGATTCACCGAGGATTTAAAGCAATCACTGGCTCAGAAAAGGTATAACATATTTTTCATTGTCACTGACAATTCTATCATTCCATCAGCAAGGAAAGCTTCTCTTTCAAGAGCATTTTCCAAAGTATCTTTAGGTCAGTATACTCTATGCTGAGCCCTCTTCTGGTGAGGACTCGTTAGCAGATACTTTAGATTAAACAAATAAGACAGGAAGAACTGTTTGGTTTTCTCATCTCCAAGGTTGAGAAAATCTATTTAATAAAAGTCCAGCTTTGGAGGTACTGAGTCATCAGTGGACAACCACATTCTGAAACTTGCTTATTTGTACAAAACCTTAGGATGGATTTCATATGCTTAAGAAAAACCTGTTCACTGGAACATTGCTTAAACTACTGTTCATACACTGAAGTATTCCATGAGAAAAAAGGGATTTTTCTGGTTCACAGAGTGCATTTAAACTCTGTCCTGAACTGCAGAGTCAATAATACACAGTGCTGAGAAACACTGAAAAAACCCAAGAAATTCCAGCATGAGTGAGACACTCAAATGCACTTAGACTCTCAAGAGCTGACATTAGTTATGTGTATTGGGAACAACTCTCACATAAATAATTCCAAATTTTTGGTCTTTACTTCCACATTTTGTTCCTTTCTAGTTATTCTTTTCCCTCGTTGTTCAAATTTCCCATTAGAAAATCAAACAAACACTTTGTGTCAAATATTTCTTGGCCTTTTGCTCCACATCTCAACTGCAATCTCACCACTTCATTTCACTTCAATGAGACAATCTATATAATGTAATAAGGTCATTATTTACTGGCAGCTAATTATGTATTATCTAATATAATGGTCTAAATGTTATAATTATATAGCAAAACTGTATCATAATACATTATACAATATATTATATAATTATTACATGTTGTATAATACATTATATAATTACTACACTGTATCATATACAAATATAGTACATGCACTACATACCATTACAAAATGTAATAACAGAATTATATCTAATGTGATTTTTAAGATGCATTTATGTGTGTATAGGGATAATTAATCATACATTTTTGTTAATCTCACTGATTTTTAACAATCTGTTCATTAGTTCATATCAAGCTTGAAGAAATGTTTCATTTCCACAACATTTAAAAAAGAACAAAACTTAAAGAACTGATCTATCAGTCATCCACTATCAAGGCACTCTGGCTACTTATTAGATATTATTTATGTTTACAAGATCATTTCCACAACATCATATTCCAATTTTACTTGTCTCCTTGTCTGGCATACTGAAATTCTTCTAAGGGTAGTGGTACTAAAGCTTCCGGTTGTATCACATCTCTACAGATAAACAGACCAAAAATATCTATAGCATGGGGAAGATACTCTGGATCTTCCCTGGAGTTTAGAATATAGTTTCTTGACGTATCTTTTGGGGAACATTTTTAAGGTTGGTCATAATCAATGATCTGTTTATAGCACAGAGCTGTAAACTAAATCTGCAGCCCTTTCTAGCAAGGCAATTAACAGGACTTGTTATGTAAAAGAGGATATTCCAGCAGAATTTCTGTTTTATCTATGTTGAGGTCTGCTTAAAGATCCCTTTGGTTTCTGCTTAGTAAAGAACAGAATTGAGCTACTCATGCACAGAGAAAATAAAATACAAATGTTAAGAAGACATCTTTTATCTTTCAGGACAATATTTGTCCTGAAGTTTACAAAAACATTTGGAATACTAGATCATTACACCTAAACTATTTCAGTGGTTCTAGCTCTGCTAGACAAGGTGAGGTTCAGCCTCACCTTGAATATTGTGTGCACTTTTAGTCACTGCAAGGTGAGAAAGATATTAAACTCTCAGGGAATGTCCAAAGGAGGTGATAAAATTGGTGAAGGGCCTTGAGGTGAAGCTGTATGAGGAGCAGCTGAGGTCACTTGGTCTGTTCAGCCTGGAGGAAACTGAGGGGAGACCTCAGTGCAGTTACAGCTTCTTGTGAGGGGAAGAGGAGGGGCAGACCCTGGTCTCTTCTCTGTGGTGACAGTGACAGGACCTGAAAGAATGGCCTGAAGCTGTGTCAGGGGAGGTTTAGGCTGGATATTAGAAAAAGGTTCTTCACCCAGAGGGTGGTTGGGCACTGGAACAGGCTCCCCAGGGAAGTGGTCTCAGCACCAAGCCTGACAGAAACCAAGAAACATTTGGACAGTGCTCTCAGGCACATGGTGTGGCTCTTGGGGATGGTGCTGTGCAAGGGCAGGAACTGGACTCCAATGATCTTTGTGGGTCTGTTCCACCTTAGCTGATTTGTGATTCTGTGATTCACACCTCAGGGTATGATACACGACCCCACCACCCCCTCTGAGAGTTCTAGTTTAGCCACTGCTCTTCATACATGCCTACATACCCTGCCTCCTGCCCAGATAGACAGTGCTTAAGAGTAGCTCTGTCGAGTCATAAAAAATATTTATGCTTAGGCAACTAAATTCTTCTTGACCTGGCCTGAGACAAGCCACCCTTTGGCTTTGCATTAATTAGATCTCCTTTCACTATAGTGGAAACTAGTTATTCTATAAATTGGTACATACCTACAAGTATACATCTGTAATGTAAATGATTTTGACTTCTGATCCCAGTGGATATATTTAAATGCAAAGCTTTGAGACAAAGCAGCTACATCATTAGCATAACTTATACTGCTGAGGCCATGGACAAAAGCAGAATTCAATTTTAATTACTTCATTTTTTGTAATGTGTTTTGAAGCATTTTGAAGGCAGAATAGTTCCTGCTGTTATTGTTAGGAAACTAGCTGCAAAACTAAGAAAAGAAATGCAGAACCAGGCCAAAAGTAAAGGGTTTGTAAAGCTGCTATATAAGGCAGCCATACTAAGAAAATAAACCACAGCATTTTGTGGATACATCTGGCAGAAAATGGTCAGATTTCCCAGTCTTTCTGGTAAAAGTTGTAGTAGGCCAGCTGTGAACATCCAAGCTTCTCCCTTGAAGGATGCTTTTGTTCCTTGTCCTTGCTTCAGCTGATTAAGGTACATTCAGAAAGCCAAAATATGATTGACCTGTGACCTCCTCCAGCTCTCCCTCCCAAATGCCAGCTGGGATAGCACAGTCAGACTGAACCTTAGCAACTCTCACCCTTAGTTCTTTCCTGATTAAGCCAATTGAAAGATCAAGCCCCAGCTTGTCAGTGAAACCAAAATAAAGGATTTGTCTCTGTTTGGGCAGGAGCTGCTGGTGCAGTGGGTTGGCCAAGAGGGCCTTTAGCCCTGGTGCCATTTCTGACTCCAGTGAAGCCCATCCTTGCCCACCATATACTCCTGGGGCCAGACATGTGAGTACAGATCTGACCAGCCTGGCAGAAAGCTTCTCATGGCAGGACTATTCTCTTCTGGGCATTTTCATCTCCTTTCCTTACATAAGTTGGTCAAAGTGAACCATGATTCACTTAAGATTTGTTCCACCTAAATAAAGCCAAAGCCTTAACCACAAACACTTTACATGTGCTTGTTAGCAGTGGGTGAGTTATATGCCAGTCCCTCCTGGCTGTTTGCAACTAGCCAAGATTCATTTATTACCATTCCATGTTGTCTAACACCATCCTGCTGATGTATAGGTAAAAAATGCATAGTAAGCAACAACTGAGTATTATAAGAGGCTCCCACTTTTGCTGTTTAATGCATTATCTAACTCATATATCTTTGCATTACCACAAGATTTCTGAACATTAAAGTGTTAGAACATGACTTGCATGGTACTCAAGATTTTCTGGTAGGTTTACAAGGTATCAAATGAACAGCTCAATTTTTTTCAAGATGTATGCCTAACAAGTGGAAAAATGCATGTGTGATTGTGCAACTGTTGATAGCCAGTGCAGGCATGCTCTCATTTCATAGACCAGCTCTTTATGTACTCCTGCCTCACTCAAGTAAATATTTCTCCATTGTCATTTGAGGGATTGTTTTAAAGTCAAATACCTAAACACATACTATATGAAGAAAACTTTTATCACTTCAGGATTCCATGTAAGGGACTGATTTGTAAGCAGACCTTGAATTTCAGCCTCAGAAATCAAGGTGTGAAGCAGAAAACTGAGGCTCCAGCTCCACAGCACACAGCCCCTTGTCATCCACTGCTGCCACCTCTACACATCATGCAGGAGCAGAAGGGCAGCATATGTCAGATGTGCACAGAAAAGGTATGTGCACAGAAAAGTTGCACTAAGTCTTATAAAACCTCTGTGAATGAACAGATAAACTAGGTTCCAGTGAGTTGCACTTAAATTTTGGAAGCAGTTAACCTAAAGAAAACACTGTGGTTGAAGGTAAAACATTCATTGCACTGAAATTTGAAATGTTTGGAGAAAAAGCTCAAAAGAGGCTTTGAGCAATACAGTTTCCATCCTCATTTTTCCTTAGATTTTGTAATTACAAATTAATTAGAAATAAGCAACAACAGAGTTAGTCAATGTACTAATTTATTAAAAAGACACATTTAAGTAAAGTATTTACCATATCAATAAGAACATCAGGGACTTGTCATATTGTGTCTTAAGCAAGTACAGGATAGAGCAAAAATTTTCCTAAGTGTGCAAGTCTGACAGACCAACATAAGAGTGTACTCCACATGTAACTGGAGATCCTAAAATCACAAATGGCAATTTCACATTTCCCAAGAGACTTCAGAACATCAAATAACTTCACTACAAACCTCCGTGTGACAAATAAAAAGAATATAGAGATTGAAATTGGGCACTTTGGAGGACGACTCTGACAAGTATATAACTTACTGCTTCCCCACACAAAATTATAACCAAAGTTGACCTGCAAATCATGTTTTGAAAGAAAATCTTGAGTTTTTTCAATTGCAGGCTTAAATGATGGGTTTGGGAAGCAGCAGAATAGTGTAGACATGAGGAACTGAAGAACTTTCTCCTCTTTTAGTTACTAGAGGTATCCATGAGGGACAAGCATTAAAATTTGCAAACTTTGTAACTCCTCCCTAAAACCATGGAGAACTTGTGTAAAGAAATCTTGGCTTTTTGGATTGTATTCTTCAAGAAATTTTAGACCTCTAGAAAAAATCCAGACAGATGGATGTCAACAGGAGTCAGGTATGAAAAAGGACTGATGAATAAAGATGATATGTAGACTGCTGCTTCAGAGTAACATAGGTAATTGTCATAGTGGCTCTAAATCAACACCTTAAAGCACATTGCTGAAGCTTTTCAGGTGAATTTGCGCACTTCTAAAATTTGTTCATCTCCTTTTCCCATTCTCTCAGTATATCATCATCTTCAGACATGAAACAAGTTTTTTTTAAAGTTACTAAAAAAAGCCTTATAAACACAATTTTTTTCTCTTGACAATGATGATGACAACATGCCAATTTAATCTGTGGTTAATTAATTCACTCTGTCAAAGGGGAAAAAGTTATGTGTCTGGTTTACTTATGTCATGTTGTCATGGTATCTCTACTCCCTGAAAACCAGTTCTGGGAAGAGCGCTCTCATCCCAAACATTCCATCAGTCCAAACATGCTTGGCTGTCATCACTTCCAGACTCTGTCAATAAGTGGTAATAAGGTGCTTTCAAAATTCTCCTTTCCATGTTTATATAAAACATATTTCTGATGCACATGATAAAAGGGATTGTGCACTAAGGTTTATATCACTTAACATTCTGCAATGAATACTTAATTCTCAACAGCTAAATGATCTGTTTATTGACAACTATCAATCTACTCTCTAGATGTGGCCTCAAATGAATATTTTGTTTGCTGTCTGGCCAAGTGTTAACCCTGCCCTGAGGACATCAGCATTTCTAAATATTTGGAATGTGGTTTTAAACTGTTGACATTCTTACTAGAAGACAACCAGGTGAATGTATTTGATTTTGAATGGAGCTCCTACAGAAAAGTGTCGAAAAGTGTCACAAAGTAGAGGTGTGATTTCAGCTGACACTCTGATCCTTCAAATGCATTTGTGATGTTTTAAAATGCCTGGGTCCCAGCTGTCAGACCTGCATGACCATCAGTAGCTCTTTGGGCAGTGGTCTAAAGACACCTTGAGCTTATGAAGCAAAGCATCAGTAGCTAGAAACACCTGGTGTTTCCTTGTGTACAGTTGCTGCAAATACACTACTTTTCAAGTACATTTTAGAATAATACTCAGTTTCTTTTGCTTTTATTTACAGTTTTCCTATTCTTAAAAGCAGTGTCTATGTCAGAGATTGTACTCCCACAGGGGAGCAGCCCTAAGCAGGGTGACTGGTTCCCCCCTGCCTTGTGCAGAATCCCAGGACAAGCTCAGGATGCCCTGGACAAGGCAGAGACCTTTGGGAGCCAACAAATGGGAAGGACTGTCAAATGGGAAGGACCTTTCCCACAGGACATTTGCTGACCAATGCACTCTTTGCATTGGTAAAATTTTAAGATTGTCCTTATAGATCTCCTTTAAATTTACAGACATTAAATCCTTATTTAGGCTGTTTATCCCCAGCTATTCAGTCATAAGAAGCATGACCCTGTCCTTGGGTGGGTAGCTTAAAATCATGGTATTTTCAGCACAATACTTTGTTTTTCCTATTGTGTTTCCCATCTGAATTTTGACATATGCTTGGGACATACATTCAAAAGTTTCTCCCTTCAAGAACTTTCTTTATTGTCATGGAATCATGTGGTTACAAGTTTTGAGTTTGTATATTTAAGGATAAACCATTAAAATAGAAATAATGAGGATGATTTTTTCTTTGGTTTGGAAGCTTTTTAGCAGATTCTAAGGGATAGATCTCCCTGTTCCAAATCCTATGATTCTGAATGAATGACTACCAAAAACGCAAATTATTCAATGGTGCCATGAAAAATTTTGAAGATGCTGTGGACTCCTAACTTGTCTTTCAGGGAGTTCTTACATACAGTTTAAACCTAAGGAATATTAACACAATTATGTTTCCACCTCCAAATTACTCTTTTTTTCTTTATGCTAATTTTTTCTTTCTGTATTATGAATAAAAGAGACATTTTTCTTATACTCTGCCATGGAATGTTTATTTTCTTTTCTTTCTTGTTGCTTTTCTTAATTGAAATTAAAGAAGCCATAGCCTGCAAGAGCATGATTTATTCCTTGAGCATGAAAATATAATGTCCTTCTAGGTAATCTCAGTGGGGCACACTGTGACTGCAGTGCACCAAAAAACCTCTGAAATTAAAAGCAAATAAACAAACTGGGCTTATGTTAAACAAAACAACGGAAAAATTCTATCAATTTAAGAGAGAAAGGTTGCAGAAATGTTTCCTATTCTTTGCCAAACTCTCCAGTTTCTTTCTGCTCAGTAAGAAAAGCAATACTATGCTGCATTTTGCTGACTGGTGACCATGTTATCATAATGATTCTTTCTTTCCTATCACCCTAAAAGGTTATAAACAAGTAACTTAGAAAATTGGTAATATTACAGCTGTTCATTGCAGTTGCCCTCACCAAGATGTGTAATTATCATTAACCAAGTAATTCAGCTTCAGTGTTCTAGTAAATACAGCACTTGCCTGAAATCATTGCAAAAGTTTTCAGGGTAAAAGGGACATTTTCACCTGCCACAGCTAAAATCAGTGTGATCACTGTGACCAATAAAATAATAATTTCAACTTCAGGTGTAAGACTTTGGTAACAGTATCACACAAGTCATCACAGCATCAGAAATCACAGTCATAAATCAAGGACCTTCTTGTATAATACAGAATAAAAGTTATGGCCCTTGACTCTAAGTTCCCTGTTCTAAGGACAGATATTACTCAGTGATGACAAATGTCGGGTTGGCTTCCTGTGTGTTTTGCATGACACCCTCTAAAACACATAACTACACACCAGTGATAGCAAACCTGTCTGCCAAAGGAAGTCCCTGATGTAGGAAATTACTCACCTCCAGAATTTATTTGAGTCCCTACCAGCTCACTTGTACAGGTAAAGACTGCAGAGCACAAAGCTGAGCACTAGGAAAGCAATAACCAAGTCCTTCTGTAAATCTTACTGTGACCATATGAAATTTTTTTTAGCAGTTACATCACCTCTGGATGATGTTTTGATGCTTGTCTTACTGGAAAAATTTCCATTTCTCCAGGCAGAGAAATAATTTTTAATTAATCCATACATAAGATTAACCTGCTCAAAATGAAGTCATACCCCAGGTTTGCCAGTCTACTTCCCTGAATAGTGATTGAAATGTTTTTGAGAGGCAGAAGGGTGATGGATATAGGTAAAGTGCACCAAATAACTGAACAGGTTTAATGAGTCCACTATTCTGGTTCAACATGTTGAATACCTTTAGTGGAGGTAGCTCAGTGTGCAGGCTGCACAGGATCCAGAGGCAAGAGGCCAGGAACTGGCACTGATTTTTGCACAAGAAAGAGCATGACCAGACTCTCAGAGGCACAGCAGGAGCCAAAGACCAACAACTTTCACACACTTGGACTGTGAGGATATAAAATCCCAGGGTTTCCTTTGTTTGGGTTCCCTCCTTAGGGGCACCCAGTTTGAGCTGTCATTTAACTATTGCATCAAGATTAAATTATTTTAAGGATCCAGATTCTGGAAACCCCTGACTGAGGCAGTAAGGAAACCTGGTCTGTCTGTGTGAGAGTGGAGTGTGCAGGGAATCAAAGAAGGGTGTGTCAGTCACTGGAGCCACCTCCCACCAAGGTGCCNAGACCAACAACTTTCACACACTTGGACTGTGAGGATATAAAATCCCAGGGTTTCCTTTGTTTGGGTTCCCTCCTTAGGGGCACCCAGTTTGAGCTGTCATTTAACTATTGCATCAAGATTAAATTATTTTAAGGATCCAGATTCTGGAAACCCCTGACTGAGGCAGTAAGGAAACCTGGTCTGTCTGTGTGAGAGTGGAGTGTGCAGGGAATCAAAGAAGGGTGTGTCAGTCACTGGAGCCACCTCCCACCAAGGTGCCTCTGTCCCAGCTCAGGTGGTGTGAGTGTGACTGCCAGAGTGGCTCCTGGATGGTCAGACAGGAAAGCTTCCCCAGCACAATCTAAAGTTCAGTGCCCGTTTCTCGTGCATGGTAGCTTAGAGCCAATATCAGAAACTTAAATATGAATTAATATGCCTGAAACACAGGAAGGCATCTGTGCTAGTAAACAAAATAAGCCCAGAGATAACCATACAGCAAGCCTCATACCACGTGGAGAACTCTTCCAGTCCAAAACAGTGTCATAGATTCTGGAATGTGATAGGATGGCCTGTGATGCTCCCTGAACCATTCCCAAATGCTGTTTGGGAAAGCATTAGATATGTCACCATGGAACTGTGTCCAGCCCTTTCAGAATTTGCTAATACATAGTTTCTGTATCTACCTTCAGGAAGCCAACATTTTTAGCTTATTCATCTGCTGATAGTGTTTATACAGACTCATAGTTTAAGTTCAGGGCTTTGCTGTTCTAAGTGTTTTATGCTGAGAAGCATGTGTCCAAGAGTCCTCTATCCAGCAGTACCTCCAGCCCATGATACCAAATGCTCTTACCCAGCAAAATTCAACATCCCAATATCAGTTTCTCATTCAGAATTACCTGTGCCAACTTAGAATGGTGCCCAGGAGTTGCCAAGTGCTACTTGACATGGGACAAGTCTTGCCAAAAAAATTCTAAGAATTCAACAATAGAGAGAACTATTACCCAGGGATATACTCTAATATGGCTTAATTTATGAATATAGATGTAGGAGAGACTGCTTTTATCCATACGTATCTGCCAGTCCAAGCTACAGGCAAACACTACACAAGGCAGGCCTTCCTTCATTCCTTCCACTGTCCCTATCTTCAATTTCTACAGAACAACTCAATTCAAGAACTAATTACATTAAAACAAAACAAACTGAGAACATCATCTTTTTTCTGTACATGGAGAATTCTCTGCCCAGGACTTACTATTATCAACCGCAAAATTACATAATTTGCATTTAAAATTAAATATTTGCTTGTACATTAAAAAAATAGATAGTGTACGTGACAGCTTTCACAATAAAATATTTTTAATACACTACCATATAAAAAGAACATCTTTACGACTTGGAGGTTGCAAATCAAACTCTAATGGAATCTGTGGGAGGATTGCTACATACTTCAGTAAATGCAGGCACTGGCTCGCAGTTCCAGCAATGTTAAATTTCCAGTAACTATTAGCTAAGTGGGAATTCCTCCAGAAGAGCAGAAATTTATCTAAGAGCCAAATTCAGTCCAAAGTATTTTTTAAAATACTTTTATAATCACACTAAAATATTGGCATGACAAGGATCAAGATACAGGAATTCCTACTGTGATTATTGACATTTGTTTAAAATATTATATACTCGGGGTATAAAATCAGTATATGTTGTTTCTGATTTTGACATATTCAATTTAGTCTTGAGTTTCTTAATTATTTTATTCTTAAAAATACACAGTTTTTAGGTCAATCTCTTTGTATACATCATGTCCCATCAGCCAAGGGGAAAAAAATAAACATATAGAACAGAGATTCTTCTTTATATATTTAGAAATTATGTGTAATAAACATTGGAAGCTGCAAATGGGTCCTGAAAGAGTAATTGGATCATCTGACACAGAGAGTAAAACAGGTGAAAATTAGGAGATAAAGTTGCACTGCATAATGGCAGTATAGCAATGGTCACTCCTTCAATTTACTGTAAAGCAGATTATAATACAATATAATATAGAATCTTCTTTCAAACACTGTGTAATCACTAAGGGAGTAGCAATCAGTATTTCACTTTCAAAATAAGAGGATCTATTGAGTAAAACTTTGAGACAGATTTTTTCAGCTCTAGCTCTCTTCAAGGGACAGAACATACTCCCTACATATGCAAACTACATAAAGCTGAAGAATTTTATTACAGAACAGAGCAATAATCCAAAACCAATTTGACAGATGGGAGAAGTAGCCTCAAAACATAAGTACAAGTTTAGAATATTATTTTTCAGAAGTAATAATAATCTACCAGAATACAAATATGGGGATAACTGAGTACATATTCTTTCAAAAAAAAAGGTTTAGCATGGAAGCTAATATTCAGATGAAAAATCAGAAGTGCCATGCTAGTGGAGGAAAGCCATAGTGGCACATTTTAAAAGAAATATGCCTATAAAGACATGAGGGAGTAATATTTCTGCTCTGCTTTGGTAAGACTTCAGTTGAACAACTGTACCTAATTGGGATGGCAGCACTTCAGTAAAAGCAAAACAAAAGCATACAGAATAAAAGCTACCCACTAGAGTTTCTCCACTGGATGCCTTTTTGAGTGTGATATTTAACTATTTTCATGAACTTAAGTTCAGTGATGTTTGAAAGGAAGATGAAGATGTGAAAAACACTCACTACATTTTAATATCTTCTGGCCCCAGCTTCTCATGAGTGAGACAAATTGTATGAACATATAAACACTCCCTCCTGTCTTAAATACCTCTCTAGAGTTCACTGAGTAGCCAGTGTACTGCCTTCAATAGGATAAGGCTGGAGCTAAAAAGGAAGCAAGCCTGAAAATTGCTTTTATTAGCCCAGAACACCCAAATCCTCAAAAAATTCATTAGAAAAGCCAGTATTGACTAGGTTGCAAGCTTCTTCCCTCAGCTGAATTCCCAGTTCAACTTAATTTCTTTTTCATTATTATTTATTTTTAAAATAGTAATAAATAAATAGAATAGTTCCTTCAAATCTTATTTCTGTCATGGACAGATTTATCATCCTGTTTGCCAATTGAACAGCTTTCTAATGGCTTTTTCTTTGCTCAGGGCTCTGAAGCACTCTAGATCCCTGGGGCAATGATAAGAAACTCCACATTTTTCCTTTTTGTAGAGCAGACCTTGGGCAGCCTGCAGAGGGAGGCAGCTATAATGAGCATGTGTCAGACCCCGAGCATCTCTCCTTTGCCCTGACTCAAATCAGATGTTTCTGTTCTCCATGCTGCAGTGAGCCCATTTGTACCAGGGACAGAACCATACTTTGCTCTTATACAGGCACAATAACTGTGGCTTCAAACCTCCAGAAGTGTCATGAAGTTCACTCAATAACAGCCAAGTACTTCAATGAAGGTTAGCTTGAGTACTGGAAAGGGACACACGTTCACTTTCTGTTTGAGATGTAAATACAGAGAAGGAGAAGTGTTAAATTCTCTTCAGGTGAAGAGGAAGATTATTTCCCTTGGCTGCTGTCTGCCTCTTGAGAGTTTATGGATGCTTAGCATTTTTCAGGTTTTTGTCCAGTAATATCATGAAAACTAAATACAGTTCAGGCACTCATTTTCATTACTTTGCAGCTGAATATTACATACAGGGGAATTGGTGACCTCTGTAATGGCAGGCTATAGCAGAAATAAGTATTTTTTTATGCATGCTCATTTTTACTTTTTCTATTCCTTGGTATTTAAATCAGCATACTAAAGAAACACATTTTACTTGCACTGTAGCACTTCTGCAAGTAGAATCAGAATCATAGAATCACTTAGGTTGGAAAAAATTTTTAAGAGTATCAAGTCCACCTTATGACCTGACGCCACCTTGTCACCCAGACCATGGCACTGAGTGCCCTATCTGATCTTACCTTAAACACCTCCAGGGACCCTGACTCCACCAGCTCCCTGGGCAGCCCATTCCATGCCCAATCACTCCTCCTGTGAAGAGCCAGACTAAACCTCCCCAGGTGCAGCTTAAGACTGCCCTCATTAGCACTCTGATTTTGTCTAGGCTAGTGATAATTTTATTCACAGTAGCTGGTATGGGGCTGTGTTTTGGATTTGTGCTGAAAACAGTGTTGACAATACTTGGATGTTTTCACTGTTGCTGAGCAGTGCTTTCACAGTGTCAAGGTGTTTCTGCTCCTGACCCCAGCCTACCAGAGGAGGGGAGTGGGATTGCACAAGGAATTGGGAGGGGACACAGCCAGGACAGCTGATCCCAACTGAGCCAAGGGATACCCCACACCATATGGTGTCTTGCTTAGCATATGTGAAGTTGGAAGAGCAAGGAGGAAGAGGTGGATCACTTGGAATGATGACATTTGTCTTTCCAAGTCACCGTTTGGTGTGATAGAGCCCTGCTTTCCTGAGGATTGCTGAACACCTGCCTGCCCATGGGAAGTGGTGAATTAATTCCTCGTTTTCCTTTGCTTGTGGGTGCAGTTTTTGCTTTACCTATTGGACCATCTTTATTTCAACCCAGGAGTTATCTCAGTTTCATCTTTCTCTCTCCCATCCCTGACAGGGGACAGAGAAAGCAGCTGTGTGGGGCTTGGTTGCCAGCTGGGGTTAAAATATGACACAGAGACACAACAGTAATTATTTCCTCTCCATACCTTTTTACAGGTAATCATCTGCAGACAAACATATTCATAGAAAAAACAAATTCTGCCTTAAAATTCTCCAAACCACTCTAAACTATATGCCAAGTATGAAGGCTAAAACTCTGGGATATTTTGGACCGAGTAGCTTTTCACAAGATGCTAACATATTTGGCAGTGCAAGGACCTGAATATTTCTGTTGATATTAGCCAGACCCTCACCACTGTCATATGTTGTACAAAGCAGCACCTATGTGCAACAATATGTAAACTGTTCTCACTGGAGTCAGAGGAAATTGTCAGTAAACCCTTGTTATAAAAAGCCCTACCAAGTGAAGGACTTCACAGCAAGATGATAATCCATCAAGCCTGCAAAGTCCATGAAATGGCCATCATTAGCACATTCTTCAGAAGGACCAACATTTAGGGCAGAGTTTCAAAGTAATGAGCAGAGAGGATCACTTATGTGTTTCCTATTTTGTGGATTAAAAAAAAAAAAAAAAAAAGAGAATTAGGCAGCTGGATGGACAAGCTGGCAAGCTGCAGTCTTACCCACATATAGATGAGATCCCTGTTCAGTGCAGTCCAGGCTCAGTCAGAATGGAGAAATATGAAGATGCTTTGCAGTACCCTGAACCTACCTGTGGCCACAGTCAGACTTCCACTGCAAATATAAATCAAATATAGCCACGTATTGGACTGTACAAGCAAAAGTACAGTCAACAGATCAAGGGAAGTGGTTACTCTCCTGTTCTCAGCACTTAATGTGGCTGCATCTGGAACACTGTGGTTTCACTTTTAGCCCCCAGCACAACAGCAACAAGAACAAATCAGAGCAAGCCCAGCAGCTGATAACTGCAATATTTAAAGATCTGGAGCAAGTGATGTAAAAAGAGATGCTGAAGGAACTGCATGTGTTTAGCTTTAAGAAGAGGAGGCTGCAGGGGCACGTAGGAATGGTCTATCATTTCTGAAAGGGAGTTAATAGAGAAGATGGAGCAAGACTCTTCTTGGAGTGGAACAGTGAAAGGACAAGAAAGGATACAAGAAGCAAAAAGGGAAATTCTTATCAAATATGAGGAAAAAAATCCACAGTGAGGGTTAATCGAACAGACTGCCAGATAAATTATGTGATCTCCATCCTTGGAGACTCAGAATTCAGCTAAACACAGTCTTGAACAAACCCCACCTGCCTTCAGAGATAGCTCTGCTTTTAGCAGAATTCTGAACTAGATAACCTTCAAACATCCCTTCTAAATGGTTTTTCCATGATTCTCTGATTTAAAGTATTTACCAGGAAAATAGGCTCAGGTCTAACTGTCCTTTGTTTATTTGCTTGCAAAGCAGCTCCGGTGGCACAGGATGAATGTCAATGCACACAGCAAAACTTCAGAGATAAGACCATTCACGTGACTCAAGAAAAAAGAGTAAGGCCTTGATAGATACTAAAACTTGGTCATAATTATAGCCTAATGTTAACTGATCTAGTATGAAAAATTTCTGCCGTAAAAGCAGAAGCCCTTGAAGTTACTAGTAGAAGACTGAAGAAAAAAACCCCAACAAGCTTTGCAGAACACTCAGGCTTTACAGGCAGAGACATTTACAGGCAGACAGCAGCAAGAGCTGGGGCCATTCCCTAAGGGCAGGTGAGCTGGGGGCTGCCAGTCCAGCAGTGCCCTCACCACCCTGGGCACAGCCCCCAGCACCTGTGCTGCACACCTGGTAACACACAAGGGCAGCCCCTGGCATGGTCAGGACATGAATCTGATCCTTGGTGCATCCAGGGACCATTAGGAAATTAAGGGCAGAGACAGTGGAGAAATTCCCTAATTAGGAAATTAAGGACAGGACTGGAGAAAAAGCTGCAGCCAAGGTCCAGGGTCCATCCTGCAGGCAGGACCAGAAACATGGATTGGCACAGGCCCATTCACAGCACAGCTGGGGCCAGGACTGGATACCCAGCCCTGAGCTGAAATGAAGCCCCAGCATAATAGTGGGGGTGGAGGCTCCAGGTTATTCTGGTCAGGGCCATTAAAGCCTATTAGTGCTCTCAGAACCCTGCCAAATTCAGGGTTTAAAGGTATATCTTGTCTAAACATGTAATTATCAAACTATGTTAAGAAAAAAAAAAGAGCTTGGTGGTGCTGAAAACCCTTTTTCACAATGCAGCAAAAGATGAAATATATTTTATCAACAGAAGAATAATAACAGAGTGTGATTCCATTAAATAAATTTTCCTATTGCTTATTAATAAATTAAGCCATTACATCCAATTTTGACAAGGTTCCTAAATTCCTTACTATCATGCTTACTACTTTTAGAGTGGTATCTCACAGCTTAGACCTATTCACTATATTATTAGAAACTGATTGACATTTGACTTTTTTCCTCCATTCCAGCTTGTGCATTGTGGTCACACTTCAGGAGAAATTGAAAATGCTATCTGGGCCAGATTCATTTCAGTGAAGTACATGTAAAATGAATTTGACCAGCTGTCATAGATTTCTCAACTTATTTTAGAATAACTTCAACAATGTTAAATAAGCTTCCCCAGAAATTGGAAATGCTCCATCAATCACTACATTTAATACCAATAGATTCAATGCTGAGCTCCAGCTCTGGCAATGATTGGAATGTGATTCTTTATCTCTTACACATATCTTAGCAGCACCATTCTTAGAGGTAGGAAGTTCCTCCTGCCCTTCATATGGTTTATAGATTTTCATAATAATCTGGTATGATATAATAATAATAATTAGATCTAATATCTAATAAAAATAATCTGAAATGATCTTATAACATGCAAAGCACCTTCACATTTTATTGACATCCCTCAAAAATTTATGCAGACTATGAATTTTCATGAAACAACTCCAAAGCCATGTCTTTAGAGATGGTTGCTATATATTATGAAATCAGTGATAGTTGTGTCCTCTCCAGACACCCTGAAAAACTCTTGCTGTGAAAATAAAGCAATGCTTCTCACAGAATTAAAGGTATCACCAGGAAGGGTGAGCATATGGGCAATGAGCTCAGAACTGCTTTAGGTCTCTGCTGACAATTAAGGAATAGATTTTGTATAATTTTCTTTTAGCAAAGCACAAAAACTGAACCAAGTAATCTTCTTTTTTTTTTTCAAATAGGAAAATGAGTGTGTCATTTCTTAGCTATTTAGAGCTCCACTCTCCTGATTACTGTTTTTCTTGTTGTTTCCCCACAGAGCTGTATGGCATACAACCACTTTTCATCTTGAGGGTAGATATAGTATTGATGAGGGGAGTGGAGAGGTTTGTATTCACAGCACATGTCAGTGATCCTGATGAGCTTCTTCAGGTCCCACTGGGTCAAGTCCCCACCTGTCACAACTGCACAAGACCATTCATCATCTGTCTGAGGTATTTTGCTTTCATGTCAAGCAGGAGTGTGTTGATAACTTTCCAACTCTGCTGTGGATCTCAGTAGTCAGCTAAAACTGTGCCAGAAGTCCTCTCTCTACTGGGAACAATACTGCTGCTGCTGCTGCTTTTCCTTCTGGGCTTTCAATCCATAAACATGAAAGTCATTCACTAAAAGAAAGTTCGCAGCAATGCAATTAAAAGTTAGCTTTTAATTTTAAGTTTCTTATCAACTTAAATCAACATCTCTTGTACAAAGTAATTTCTCATGCTTCCTCCAGGCCACTGTTTTTTCTCAGTGCAGCTTGTTATCTTTCTGTGGTACTGGTGTGCTGGAATCTTGATACCTACATTTATTTGGAAGAGAGTTTGGAGCTTCCTAAGCAAATGGCCAGCAGCCAGTGTATGCCTCACCCTTCACTCTAACCTCCTTGAATTCAACAAGTTCCCCCTCAAAGGGATACTTACCCTTCTTCATGGGGATAGCTGCCTTTCCTCTGTCCAGTCACTTTCCCCTGCAGCCAAAGGCTGGAACTATTCTTCATTTTCTTTCCCTACAAAAGAAATAATGTTACCTCAATGTCCACATCACCCAGCCTTCTGAGTTTCTCTTCTGGCTCCTTAGCTATGACTACATCAAATTTAAGGGTTTGCCAGCACTATAAAAAGCTCTGCTTACCCCACTGGAGAATTTTGTGCTTTCAGCACTAGGGAGTATCTGGGAAGAGCAAGTTTACAAAAATTAAGCAAGTGCATTGTTATTCGTGCTAGTCTCAGAGTCACAGCAACTACAAAAGACCTTCATTTCCCGTGTTTCAGCACTTTACAACAAAGCAGGAAGATCTATATGTGGATTATTCCTGGTAGATATACCTCTAATCTGTTTTCAAAGTTCTTCAAAGACAGAGATTCCATGACCTTCCCTAGTCAGCTTTTCTATCCTTTTACTGCTTGAACTCTTAGAAAACTTCCTTGGTGTCTAACCTGAATTTTCTGATGTAATTTAAGCCCTTGCATCCCATGGCATACATATGTCATAGACAAAGAGAACAAATTAATTCCTTGATCTTCACTGAAGACCTTTACTTATTCGAAGTTTGACACTTCTTTCCCTTGCTTTTTCTCCTGATAATCCTTTCTTATTTCAACTAAATAACCCTTGTTTGTTCAGTCTTTTGGGTCATGCTATCCAGTCCTCTGGTCTTTTTTCTGGACCTCTTCCTGAATTTCTCCTTCTCCCATGAACTGGAAGCCTCTGCTTCTGCAGAACCTTCATCAATGCTCTGTAAAGACTAAGGATTACTTCTTATGTCTTGCAAGCTATATTTCTCTTCATCTGGGCATCTTCACCTAAATGAGGTGTATTAAGCATGTTGCTATCATCTGTGTGTAAAAGAAGGAGCTGAATAATCAGTTGCTTCTGTTGGTTTTCTTTTATTAGATCTTTCTTAGCCTCAGGTTTTTCTAGCATTCCATCATTTGAATTATGAAAGAAAAGCAAAAAGTAAAGTCCTGGACAAATTCCAGGAAAGGTGAGACAAACTGTAACACTCAATAGTGATGCAATTGTCAGAGGCTCTTTTAAAGCCAAGACTGAGGTAATACAGAGAGGTCTATGTTAAAAAAGTACATCTGAAACTGAATTTTTGGTTAAAAACATATGGAACTGGAGTTTAAAAGATGGATGTTCTCTTCTGGCTATGTGAGAGCTACATGTAGGCAATTTTGCTGGGAAAGTACTAATCATAGAATCATAGATTGTGTTGTGTTGAAGGGACCTTGAAGATCCTTTAGGTTCAGTGCCTCTGCCATGAGCAGCAGCCTTCCACTTAACTGTGTGGCTCAAAGCCCCAGCCAGCCTGGCCCTGAACATCCCTGACCTCCTCGGGATGGGGCATCCACAGCTTCTCTGGGCAGCTTGTTCCAGTTCCTCACCACCCTCACAATAAAGAATTTCTTACTAAAATCGAATCTTAACCTAGGCTCGCAGTTTGAAGCCATTCCCCCTTGTCCTTCCCCTAGACCCTTAAAACGTAAATGTTGCTCTCCAGATTTCTTTGTATCCTGCCCTTTAAGTATTGGAAGACTGCTCTAAAGGTCTCCCTGGAGCCTTCCCATCTCCAGGTTGAACAGCCCTAACTCACTCAGACTGTCTTTATAGGAGAGGTGCTCCAGCCCCCTGACCATCTTTGTGGTCCTCCTCTGGATTTGCTCCAGCAGGTCCATGTCCTTCTGTTGGGTGCTCCAGAGATGGATGGAACACTCCAGGTAAGTTCTCAGGAAAGCAGAGTAGAGGGGTGGAATCACCTCCCTCAACTCACTGGCCACAATCATTACAACTCCAAATGAAATCTGGTGCAGTACACACCTGGCTTAGGCCCTTTATTCCAGTTCATAACAAAGGCAGTTACCTGAACACAACATTCCCATGTGGCTAGAAACATAAACCCTTACTATCTGGTAGACTGAAAGAAATATTGCTAATGGGACTAAATAACTGACAGTAACAACAGAAATTTTGGCAGCAGTTGAATACAATTTGCAAAATGAATGCTACAAAAAGACATGCCCTCTATTATTTTTTGCCAATTTTTTAATTAAAAGAGTGAGTCATACTTCATGTAAACGTGCTTCCCAATTTTACTGATTCCCTGGAGTTAGGGAGCAGAAAAAGAAACATGATACATGAAAAGTTCACAGACTTTCACACTCTAGTTTAAGGCCCATGGGCTAGACCTGTTAAAGGAGGCTGGAATCTAAACATTTAGTAGCAAGTTCTGAAAATGAGAATCCACATTTTAAATTTGTAATGTCTATGCAGAGAGGTAAATGTTTATAAAGAGCATTTAAAATTAAATACACTTTCCTACAGCTCTTCAGCAGGACTCCATCACTGTAGATCTTTACAAAAGCATCCCTTTTTCTGGACCTGGATCCTTGATTGGGGCCACAAGGATGTAGTACCTAAGATCAAAAGCACTGTCTCTTAAGCACAAACATAATTATTTTCCAAATACTGTGTAGGAGTCACTCTTTTCATTCCAAACAAGGTAAAAGTAGGAATGGTACAGAAAGCAGGAAACCTGAATTAATTTCTTCTCTGAGAGAGTGCTGAAGGAAGGAGACTGCACTACCTATTATTTGCTGTTGAAGTTGATCCATTATTTAGCAAAGAGGACACTGAGGAAACTGCAGAATTAAAAACCAAGACACTGGAAGCACAGCTCACTCGTATTTATATACATGACTAGGCAGAGACATTAGCAGGAAGATATATACAATGCATACCATACATAAGGTAATGTTTCTTACAATGAATACAGCCTACATTCTGACTGAAGTACTAAGGTCTAAAAAGCACCTCAGAGCTCAGTTTTTAAGAAAGCAGGCAGAGTTCATTCAGTAATGTTCCTACATGCAGTAGAGAACCAGCTCTAGCATGAAGAACTGAAGCACAGGACTCACACTAACTTACTCCCAGCGCCTTAATCACTGGATAAAGAATGTGTCCATGATTATATGGCTAAGAAAGCAATTTCCAGCTCTGGGGACAAAGATACTCTCCATGGTCAAAAAATTTGAAAATATATATTTGTCATTAGTTTCACTCAGATGCATTAATTTAATGCGGGTCGAGTCTATGTTTCTCAAGACAAACCATCCTAAAAGTTAATTCAAGAGATTCCCATGTTATAGTGACACCTCATCAAAGGTGGAGGACATCTCCTTGTGTGCTAGAGTCATGATGTATGTAGCTACATGGTAGCTTTCTACTCTTCCATGGCCCTTGCAGCTAATTGTCATCTGCATCTATTATTGATGAAAGCATTCAGCATACCAAACTTAAACAGAATTTTGGAACTTCCACCGGGCCTAAAGCTGAGCACTGGGGAGAGTCCCATATTCTGCTATGCAGGAAAAAGGAACTACTCTGTGAATGTCATGAGTGAAAGATGTCTTTGAAAGAAACCTCTGAATGCCCTTCACAGACAGCATCTCTTTCACTGATCTATTGATGTGTTTTTTCCTGGAACATTGAAGTTTGATGATCATTTGATTACATTGTATCTGTCACTCAGTGTTAAAATATCAATACTGAATATACTTCTTGTAGAAGGATAAGAAGATATTCAATTTCCCTTAAATTATTTAAACAGGAATGAATAATATGATATATTCTGTCTGCCCCAACATGCTTTAAAGAAAAATCTTATGTCAGCTAAAAATAACATTTCCATACAGCATCGTTTTCCATTTTAATTTTAAGTTCTTGTTATATATTATTATACTTTTAAAAAAATTTTATGACTGAGAACTGAATTATAACCTAAAGAGCAACAACCAAAAATATCAGTTACAACTTCAGCAACTATCTAAAATACAGAAGTTGTGAGAGAAGA